>APFE030029663.1:0-13636 GCA_000404065.3 Pinus taeda
TATAGATATTAGGTTTATGATATTAATATTAATATATATATTAGGTTTATAGATATTAATATTAATATATATGTTAGGTTATATAAAGTCTATGTTTTATGGGTATTAATTAAATAATATTAATTTATAAAAATTAAAGTTAATTTTAAGTTTAATTTTAAATTTCATTAATCTTTCAAGCCGACCTGTGCTGTTCCTTCAATATTCTTTCCCTCATGAGTATTTATCTCTTCCTTCCTGCTCTTCTTTTATCATCTTTCTCTTAACCCTGATGATGGATCCCATTTGGGATTCGAAACGTTGGTGTAAAAATTCTCTTACTGTGGATTCTCCGATCAAATATTCAAGAAGGTTCCTCTACTTGCATCATGTCAATTTTGTGTTGGAAAGCCATTGGCTCTCCTCCTCTTAACCAATCTCCGAACACCTTGGAATCCTTGGATGGCAAAGGTTCACGACCATACGGTATTCTCACGAATTTGCCGATTACATCAGAAGGAAAGACTGCTAAATTAGAAGTAGAAGTTGTAGATGCCAAGCTCAACTACAACCTTCTTCTTGGGTGAAGCTAGACTCACGCCATGTTTTATGTGGTGTCTCCTTTGTTTCGCATACTTAATTTTCGTCATGAAGGAAAAATTGTTACGGTTGATCAATTGTCCTTCTTTTCTTCTATTTCATCAAATGACAATGTTCCTTACGTGGGAAGTACTTATATTTGTTATGAGAATGTGGAGACAGGTCTCTTCAAAGACTATGCTTTAATGGCTACCTTTTCTCTCCCACCTCCGCATGTTCATTTGATCAATATGATCTCGGGCTCTACAGAACCTTGGATTATCCCTACCAATGATCAAATTGACTCATTTGGTGATGATATGGCTTTAAGTCCATTGGATATAAATTATCAAGAACTTTTCTTAGTTTTGATGACCACTTCAGAAAGTCATACTATCTTTAGTATGAACCTGGACACTTACGTTCCATCTCCTTGGCTTTGTTCTTGGGATTCTCTAGATCCTTTGAACGAGAGATTCCCCATCAATGAGGAGTATCATTGAGGTCATGTCTCTGGATGAAATTCCATGGAATGGTCTACATCATCATTCTTCTTTTCTCCCTAGCCTTGATGAGATGCATTCCTATCTTGAAGCATCTATTTCTCATTTTCCTACACCTCCACTTCAGACACATGTCCTTGCGCATGAAGCCTTGTTGGAGGGTAATATGGGAAACATCACTGCTACAATGCCTCTTGACATTTTCCTTAAACCAATAATTGTCGAGAACATTCATATTGGGGTTTCCTCTTCTCTGGATGATATCAATATTTATACTCAACTTTTTAAGGAATTTTGAGACGTTTTCACTTGGTCATATGAGGAAATGCTTGGTATCGATCTAGCCAGAGTGGTGTATAAGTTTCCAAATTATCATGGTGCTAAGCTTTTTCAACAAAAGCTTCACCCTTTGCAACCTCGAAAGCCTACTACTGTGAAAGTAGAAGTGGAGAAACTTTTGAAAGCGGGTTTCATTTATCCTATTCCATTGACGAATTGGGTATCCAATATCATCCCTATTGTCAAAACATAGGACACGATACGTTTTTGTGTTTATTACCATGATATCAATCATGTGTGTCCTAAGGAAAATTATCTTACTCCCTTCATCGACAAGATCATCGACAAATGCACTGGGAGTGAGATTTTTTCTTCATGGACGGGTTTTCTACCTATAACTAGATTAATATTTCACCTGCCAATCAGCATAAAATGGCCTTTATCTGTCCCTCGGGTACTTTTGCTTACAAAAATCTTCCTTTATGTTTGAAGAATGTTGGTGCTACCTTCCAACAAGAAATATCTTATGCATTTCATGACAACACATTTTTCAACCATACCTCAACAACTTATCAGCTCATTCGGCTAAACATCGTGACCACCTGGATCACTTAAGAGCTATATTTTTATTATGTTGGCATTAAAATATTTGTTTCAATCCACAAAAGTGTGTATTTGCATTGATTCTGGCTGGTTGTTAGGTTTTTTGATGTCTTGTGAAGGTATCAGGATTGATCCTTTGAAATTTGATTCTATAGTCAATCTAACCCCCCCCCCCAGATCAATACTACAATTGCAGAGCCTACTGGGAAAAGCTAATTTTCTCCTTCGATTTGTCCCTAATTACACCAAACTTGCCAAAGGTTTTACTCACTTACTTAAGAAGGGGATCCCTTTTATTTGGGATGAAGTTTCCCAAGAATCCTTCGATGCTTTAAAGAATGCATTGATTAGTGATCCTTTACTACATCCCCCCAATTATCGCCTCGATTACTTCCTATATTTGGCTGCAACTAATACCACTATTTCTATGGTGTTAGTTTAGGATGACGATGATGACAACAACGAACACATGGTTTATTATCTGAACCAAGATCTACTTGATATTGAGTCTTGATATGCTCATGTCGAGAAGCTTACCTTAGCAAAAGTGCATGTCGTCCAAATATTTCGACACTATATCCTTTTACGGAAAACCAACGTGATTTTTTATTGTAATCCCATGACATATAGACTAACTCACTAGTTACTGGGGAGAAAATACTCCAAATGGATCGTGATCCTGCAGGAGTTTGATTTGGAATTCATTGCTGCCAAATCAAATAAATCGCTCATATTTGTTGAGTTAATCTGTGTTCTTCAGTCTACAATCACTCCAGTTTATTTTACTAAGAAGATACCCAATGAAACTCTATTTCTAATCAACACTCTTGACCCATGGTATGGAGACATTATTTTTTTATCTCCAAGCCCTGACTTTCTAATCTGAGTTGTCCCGATCCGACCGATGTTGCATTCGGCATTAGTCCCAACCCTATCGGATCCTCGGTGATACATTGTATCGAGTCGGTGTGGACTTCGTTCTTTGCATATGTCTCACCCTTGAAGAGGTGGAGCAGGTCTTAAATGATTGCCACTCTGGTGCCTGTGGTGGTCATATGTCTATATATCCCACTACTTAGAAAATCCTCCGCGTCGATGATATTTGGCCTTATATCTTCAAAGACTGCATTCTAGCTGTCCAAAAATGCCATGAATGCCAGATTTTCAACCGCAAGCAGTGCGCCCCACCCACACCCCTACACACAATAATTACCATTAGGCTATATTCCAAATGGGGAATTGATTTTATGACATGTAACCCTTGCTCAGCCGAGGAGCATGGTTATATCATCGTCATGTTGACTATTTTACAAAATGGGCTAAGGCGATGCCTACATACAATGCTAACGTTATTACTACTACTCAGTTCCTTTTTAACCACATCATAGCACGTTTTGGCGTCCCTAAAGCTATTGTGATTGACCATGGATCACATTTTCGTCAGCACATAATGGTAGACCTAACCACTCAGTTGTTCCTTTGACATGATAGCTCAACTCCTTATTATCCACATGCCAATGGTCAGGTTGAAGTAGTCAATAAAGTTTTGATTACTATGCTTCAGTGTACCATTGGGAACCATAGAAAATATTTCCATTTAATGTTATTCTCAGCTCTTTCGGCATATGGGACTTCTTCTAAGACGACCACTGGATTCACTCCTGTCCAGTTGGTGTACCATTTAGAGGCAACTCTTCTAATCAAATGCAAAATCCCTTTGTTTAAGCTAGCTATTGAACTTCTTTTGAATACTTCACCTCAAGAGGAGTAGCTACTATATCTTGAGAGACTTTACGAGACTCGTCACATTGCTATGATGGCCATCGAAGCTCAAAAGAAGCTAGTCAAAGCTCATTTTGACCAAACCATTTCTCCTCGCACTTTTGTTGAGGGCGACTTGGTCCTTCTTTACAATCAAGCCAACAATAAACTGGGGTAGGCAAGCTCGAACCCATGTGGCATAGGCCCTACATCATCAAGTGTGTCTTACAAAAAGGTTTCTATGAGCTATGTGATTATGAGGGAAATGCATTGTCACAACCCCATAATGGGTTGTATCTCAAAAATTATTATTCGTGTAATAAATTTTGTACATTAGTGTGTTAATTCATAATGTATTTTTTTTATTTTTGGTGTGTTTGTATGCTTTGCATACATATGTTTTTCTGCTTACCCTATGTTCCACTCGGTTTGCAAATTTCGTCAAGCCATTACGTTGGTTTTGCTGATGGTGCTTGTCGTAGTACACGGAACCTCTCTTCCATAGCATGGGTACTCTATGACCCTAATGGCAAGTTTATTAACTTAAAAGGTATCTGCCTTGGTTGAACAACCAATAATATTGCTTAATATAGTGTTTTTATTGAACTCTTGTCAGAAGAAGTTGCTCTTGTCATTAGGGATTTAAGTTTCAAGTTGGATTCGCAGCTCATTTTGTTACAATTAAACAATCATTACTCAGTGAGACATCCACAAATATTGCATATCTATCTATGTGTTAGATTGCTAGAAAGAAATTTTGATTACATTACATATCAACATATTCCACTTAATTTAAATACATTAATCGATGCATTAGCAAATTTTTTTCTTGATAAACATTTGTGTCATTTATAAAACTGAATCATGTCATGAACACATAAGTAGAAATAAAACATGCATATATAATATATATATAATATATAATATTATATATATATATTATATATATCGCGTCTGTCGAAGTGTTTACATGAAAATGTCAAAACATAGAGTGTTCTGGGACACTTGGCTTTCAAAGGCTACAAAATGTGTAAAAGACTAGAAAAATTATCAAACGGCACGGTGCTCATGATAGCACGAGACTGCGCTAATCACCCAACCTAGCAACTGATGCAGTCTCGCAGAAAATCCCACAGTGTGTCTCTTCCAACACAGTGGAACATCATCAATAGTTCCATAATCTGGAACCCTAGAGTTATTGCCTCCACATTGTGCTCCATCTCAGGCAAGGGATCAACTCCTTGCTTGTAGTCTACACCTAATATCGGATGAGCAACTGTCATCCTATTGGTGACATTCCTGGTGGTCTCTCTAGTCCCACATCTGCACATTTATCATAAGTTGAGTCTCAGATTACACTTTTATAAAAATCATAAAACTTGAAAAAATCCAAAAAACAATTTTTTACTTGCATCGATCCACTGTTCGCCTGGTGGCAGAGGTAGATCTGGATCCCACATGAAATTTGTGCCAGCATAAGTGTAGCCATCTACCACGAGTAGTTGGCATTCAAGCCAAGTGAATATTTATGGTGGATAATGCATATGTTGACCCATGCCTCCTCGAGGCATGAGTTGGCTCCATCTCATGAGTCTCGGATCTCGGGGGGCCGGATCTGGTGCCTCTACCCACTGATACCAGAATAAGGGCACTCGCTCCAAAAATAAGGTCCCCAGTATAGAACCGAACACAAATTTCTTCAGGTGCCCATGCTTCCCCTTGGTTAGTTGACGTTTCATGTTTCCCAAAATGCATCCACACCAGTTGAAGATGGTGGGGTCAAGCATGCGATAGCATATCAGAACTGGGATTTTGAAGCCTCATGCAAGGCTTACGTGCCAAATACACATGCCACAGTGAACAAAATCATTCTCAAGATGAGGTTATTAGTGATTTCCGCAATCTTCACCTTACCATCATTGGTAATTTCAGCACCAAGACAATACCTCTCTACTAAACCCCTGGTACTCTCCACTCCTTAGAGAGATCCAAAGAGTTGAACTACTTCCCCTCATTGGGACAATCACTTGATGATGTAGATATCCATCTCCTCTAGTTCTAGTTCCTAGCCTTTTATGATGAAGATCTCTCGATCTACATCCCAAAGACTAATCAAATAGGGCAGCAACTCCATCTGAACCCTCAACCCTATGGTCCTGAAGAATTTTAGCTGCCCGCAATCCCTCAGATCATTTATGCATGTGGGATCTTGAGCTTCTTGATGATATTTGGCCTCATGACCTCTTTCTTTCCACTCCAATACCATATTATCTTGCAAAACAACATTTAAACACTTATTAATGCCTTTTTTATGGATCAAAATCATCAATTTTTTCTTAAAAGGGAGTTTTATTTCTTTAAAAATCACCATCGGCACCATCGTGCCTGTTTTTACAAACAGTGTGATGGCATTGCATGAGCCTTTAGGCTTGAACGCAACCATCGCAGGTCCGATGACCATACCTGTGATGGTCTTCGATGCCCTAAATTTTAAAAATCTTGTTTTCTAGCATTAAAATCACCATTTTAAATGCAAAAAAAGTAATAAAATGCAATAGTAGGGATGAGGCTCTTACCTGTCGCATATGGTTTGTGAAACAGTACCCTAGATCTCCTTCAACAGCCATAGGAAAACCAATAGAATTAGGGCACAAAGAACACTTTCAAAGCTCAGTTTTTTAAAATGGTAAAAAATGAAATTACTTTTACCTATTTATAAGTTTTTAAGTCATTTTGTCAATATTCTTTGTAATATTTTAATATTTTCTCTTGCGATCGGTGATGGGTGTGTTTCTTATGCAGTTACAGGTGCCTTCAATGTGAAAAATGATCATTATTGACCGATTCTGGTGAGTTTTATTTTATCTCTATTTTGGACTCATTAAACAAACGAAAAAGGAACCCCCCTGGAGTCATCTTTGAGCTCTCTTCTAACTCTCCAAAATTAAAAATATTGTCGAGTACTTCTCGTTTTGAACTCGTTAAAGTAAATGATTCAACATCACCTCAGTATATGTTTATTCCTTTTTCAGGCTAATTTGACTATTTACGAAAAAGGTACACCTTGGTCAACATGGTCAAGAGGTTCCTTCGGATATTGATTTCTACATTTTTGGGTTTGAGGGACAAATTACGAAAAGTGACATGATGGAGTTTTATTTTTTTGTCTCTTTTTCAAACTCTCTAAACATGAAAAAGATACTGAGCTATTCTTACGTCGAGCTCATTAAAACTTTGTGACGGAATACTCGTCACCATGATGAGACCGAGCTTCTCCTTCCTAAGGCTCATTAAACTTACTAGTATGGATTCATTCGAAGAATGAACTTACATGACAAGAATATTATCCCCTTCACGATTGTGATAGAAATAATTGGGGTACTCACTAGAAATAGTGGGGAAAAATGAAGATGAGACATCCTTTGTATAGGTAGCATGTCTCTCTTGAACATGACACTCTTTTGCTCTTGTGTCAGGTTTGGGATATCCTCACTCAGTCACTTGTCTTCCTAGGTTTGGATGATCCATTTTTCCTGTGATTTGACAATTCCGTACTTTCATCATGACCTTTAGTCCTATGTTGAGTCAGATGTTGCCACACTTCGGAGTCATGTCACCAATATGTTCAAGAGAAGTCCAATATGCAGTTATTTATCTATACATTGTTTGAGCCATTGCTATAGTCCTGAATATTATTCCACTTTATTCCTTGTTCCATGTCAATGATGGGGGATTCATCGTTTTTCTACTTCAATGGGTCACTTCCTATCGAATTCAGCTCATTATCCAGGAAGATGACTTAGGAACTCCCTTTTAGTAGCTTAGAGTTGGCATGCCCTAATAGCCAGTTCTTCGCATCCGACAACATGTCTTTATTATTGGATTTCGATCGGATGATCCCACATGTGTTCGACCTTATCTTCATTATCACATTCATGGATTGTACTGTTGTACCTTGAGATCCATTGTCATTATTGGTGGTTTCCCTTGTACCTGTTAACAGTCCACATCATTGGCCATTAATCAGGTGTTTTTCTAGCATGTTCAACTTCAGAAATTTTATTCGCATGTTAGGAATCATACATTGATCGGGTCGGGATGGAGTGCAAGACCCTGAGTCTTATCTATTATGACTTAGGCTACATGGAGTTATATCTCATTCATGATTGTAAACATGTTTCTACTATACGGATTGTTGTGAGCATTTCATGAGACTTTATATTTATGATGATCCTCCGTATCTGGATGGCTGCACCCATACCATGGATCTTTTCATATAGTCTTCATCATCTATATGTATCCGTCCATGCCGTGGATTTATGTCTTGATCTCATATATGTATATGTATATGCATCCTTGATTTTCAAGTCTCCTGATAGTGTGTGTCCTCATCCTTGCCAAAAGCTCGTAAAGCATCTCAACCATCACTCCTTGTTTTGCCTTCATGATTTAGGGGGCATCTATTACATAGTATTTTTCATGCCTCTTACATTTCCCTGTGACATACCCTAAAGTGCCCAAGACATGATCATTATACAGTATTCTCATCCATGTATACAGTTAAGACCCCTCCTTTAACTTTGCTTGGAAAATCTCTAGAGCTTTCCCTGAAGAAATAACTCTTAAAACCCTAAAATGAGGGCCATCTCCCTTATGAAGCTCAAAACCATGATGATCGTTTGTTGCACCGTGTTAAGCCAATGATGGAATCTCTCCTTTCCCTTTCATACCCACGATGGTCTCAAAAATGAAGTTTTCCCAAAGAGTTTGAGAAGCTTGTGATCTAAAAGCTTCCACAGCAGCGATTTGGAGGTGGTTTAGCATAGATGAGGTTGAATCCTCCTAATTTGACCTCTTGGTCTCATCCCTATGAGCTACTTCCTTGAGATGTGGACCTAATCCTATCTTTAGAGGAGTCCTAACTCCCTCTCCTAGCCTATAAATTCCTCTTCTCCCATTCCCAAATGGTTGATCTATGTCCATTTTCACCCCTATGCTGAGCTTGTGCTTAGAGGATATTCATTAGACTTGGAGAAGGAGTGTTTGGAGAGTTTCTTGGCTTGGACTTGGATTACCACTCAAGGAGAGCCTTTCAACATCAAGACTATGGTTGTAAGCTTCCCTTTATTCTTTAAATAATATGCAACTGTTGGTTCATCTTCCCAAAATATATATGTTCATGTATGTATTAGCTTGGCATTCTTTGATCATCTAAGTAGGTTATCATTGGTTTTGCTATTGGTTTTGGCATGATTTGTTGTCTCTTGATTACTTTTGAAGGTACATAAGCGCTAAAAGAAGTAGGAACAAGTATGTGACACAAGCGGTTCGAGGATCTCAACAAAGGAAATCAAAATAACATCAGAGCGAGGTAGGTCATCTCTCCCGTTCTCTTTTTTAATTATAATCTAGGAAGATGTCTAGTTGATTGTCACTTCAGTTGCTAGACCCACTCCTTGGGATAGAGGGATCATCTCTGTCCATAGAGAGGATTAACCTTGTCAACAAAATCGTGAATCCAATAGGATCCTATGACCCTTTCCTTCCCGCCCTTCACCTTGTATTTTGATGAGTTTGATCAACCATTTATTTTTAGGCTTCATTGCTTGTCTGTAGTTAGTGTCACTTTCTAGTAGATGTCTGAAGGATGTGAATTTGAACTGTTCTTCAAGATTTTGAGTTTATTTTTCTTTTTTCTCGACCATCGTGGGTTTGACCCTGACAGTCGCAATGATATTGTGGATTTTTTAGTTACAATAGCGAAGATCACTACTTTCCTTCTCATTGGTGCGATGATTGCAGAAAATTAAGAAATTTAGGGATTTCTTTCCTATTTTCAGTTCTATTTTCCTTCTTCCTGTGATTTACCAGTGTGCTCTTCATTGACTCTGTCATTTTCAAATTTTAGTTGTATTTTAAATTGGTTTAAGTGAACTTCAAGTTTGACTAGCCTTTTAGGGTTCTAGGTCTTCTAGGCCAGTGTTCATCCACTAATTGGTCTTCCCATCAGAGATCAGAGATCCATTGGTTGTGGTAAAGAGTCTTTGTGTGTTCAAACATACTTTGCAGGTCACTTTTTGGTTCTTGTGCCTTAAGTTGTTTTCATTAGTGTATATTGTTAAAGTTACTTAATATTCTTTGACGAATAATAGATTACAAATCGATTGTCTCATTGGAATCAAAAGGAAGTGTTTGCTTTGAAGTTTTTTTCTGTTTTGAAGTGAAAGTGAAAGTATTATTCTTTAGTTTTGAAAGCATTTTGAGTTGCATTCAAATCATTGATGTGAAAGAGATTTTCATATTTGTTGGCTTGCTTGCATTTCTCTTTTACTTTGCATTAGATTACATTAATTGCATTTTAAAAAAGAGAAAAAATCACCATTATATCTTAAGGAAATTTTGCTTTATGATTTGTTTTGGCATTGTATTTTCTTATCATATGAAAGATTAGATTTCATATTTTGCATTTAGCATTTGAAGAATGTCATGGATGCACTTTTTCATTTGGTTTGATGCATGACTTGAGTGATCTTCTTCCCTACCTAGATATCTTTTATCGAATTGAAGTATTTCATTTCATCATCTAGTTTTCATTTTGGGAATAGGTAACATCATTCTTTAAATTGAAACTTTAAGATATATTTATTAACCTAAGGAGAATTTGAAACATTAACATTTATATCTAGTGGTCTAGGTTAGAGACTTTTTCCAGCGTCTTAAAAACTTAGCAGCTATTGTTCTCTTTGGCATTAGATAGCGCTAGCATGGACTTGTTCTCCCCATATCATTGTGTATATAAAGGGAGACCCACATAGGTTGCAAACCTTTATCCATAGGAAGCTGAGTCTGCCACCCTGTAAACGTGATACATTGAACACAGCATTTGGGGAGATTTCTTGCACGTATGTCAAGTCCTTTGTAAATTTATTTGCTGAGGTGTATATTGCAATTCACTATTACTTGGTACTACTTTTACCTAGATTCACCTGAGCAATCATTTGATCTTTTCTAACTCTTTAAATTTGAAAAGATCATCGAGCAACTTGTCCTTTCAATCTCACAAAACTATTGAAAGCGACTAGAGACACATTTTCGCCCTTTTCTCGACTCTTAAGAGATGAAAAGGCAATGTTTTTGTTTCTAAAATATAAGTGCCCATGATAAACATGTCGATCCCAAGCAGCTGTTTCTTAGACCTAAATTGATTAATTCCCTATTAATTTCAAGATTGTTAAAGCCCTAAACAAATTTTCCTTTCCTTTTGATATTGAGAGGAAGTCATCATGGCAAAACCATTGAGTCCATCTCATAGTTCCCCTTCATTGTCTGATACTGAAGGGTCCTCCCAAGGAGTTCATTCGGAACTTCCTAATTCACTTGAGGATTAAGGTTTTGATCTTGGAATTGTTTTGAGTATCAAATCTTTTTCTTCTCATCCACATCCATCATATTCCTAGTCACCTCAAGAATCTGATCCAAGTTCCTCTGATATCTTATTCAGAGCACTTAGAGTCTGCAGACTCCTGAATGTCCACAAGGGTTTGTTGTCTATTTGCAGAATCCATTGTTTGATCATGTTGTGATATCTCCTCAGCATCCTTACAATCTGTACAATCGACCTAGTAATCCTTTTGAGTTATCTCTCATACATCTTGGGTTCCTCGTCACCAATTATTTCCATCTATGGAGTCAAAAGGTGAAATTCTAGTCTCCTCTCCGAGTCATTCAAAAGTTTCTGCTACCCATACTCCTCACGCGGATGATGAGTAGGGATATGAATTCCCTCCAAAAGGATTTCCTTATACAGGAAGAGTCTCGTCTCTCTCCTATCCTGAAACTAGTGGACCCATGTTGCCACATGGCTATACCACTCTAGCTCAGTTAGTTTCGGCCACTCCTAATGCCTCATCATTGTATCAAAACCCCATCTGGTCTTCCAATTTTATCCCCACATCAAGTTCGTTCATTTCGAACAAAACCTCTCAAACCACTGTACAAACTACAGTCACTTCGGTTCGGGTTCAACCTACCATTCTGTCTCAACTTGTTTCATTATTTCAACCAACTCTTCTGGTTCAACCAACTGTCTCAGGTCAAGTCTCAGTAAGTTCTTCTATCTCTACATTGAGTGGATAGATTATGACACTGCCTGGGCGGAAAGATCTGAATATTCCTCTCATGTCAAGTGAAACCCATGTGAGTAGATTACAAACTCACATGGTTGGAATGATTCAACCTTTTTGTGACATTATTCCTAACCCTTCTAGTCCATCTGGGTCAGGTAATGTCCAATATCAGCAACCATATATGGCTCAGGTCCCATTCCAACAGGCTTATGTCCCATATGGTTCACAAGCCTTGGTTAATCTGCCTTACATTCCTCAAGCTGGACCTTATGTTTAGCCTAGTCAATCTGCTATTCCTGGTGGATATGGCCAAATCCAATTCGGGAAATATTAATACCCTCGGGGTATAACCCCAAGAACTGTCCAACTACCCTTGCAA
Source organism: Pinus taeda (assembly GCA_000404065.3). Taxonomy (NCBI): domain Eukaryota; kingdom Viridiplantae; phylum Streptophyta; class Pinopsida; order Pinales; family Pinaceae; genus Pinus; species Pinus taeda. Next base: position 12,210 of record APFE030029663.1, read on the forward strand.
CAACAGGGAAAACCTTTGTAGTAGCAAGGGAAACCTTCGCAGTAGCAAGTGAAACCTTTTCCAAAGTCGCAGCAACGCTTGCAGCTACAGGGTCAATTTTTTCAGCGGTCCTCCCTACATTTGTCCTCGCAAGGCCAACCTTTGTAGCATAAAGGTAAACCTTTACATCAAAAAAGTCAGCCTTTGCAGCAACAAGGTCAGCCTTGGTAGCAAGAAGATTTATATGTGTATCAGTAAGGTCAACCTTTGCAAGGTCATGGCCAACCCCTGCAGCAGCAGGGTCAATCTCCTTACATCCAGAGTCAGTGGGTTCAGCAACCTTATAACCCGTACATCATGTACAATTCTTATCAACGACCTATAGCGAGCTAGTATCAAGCCTACGCTTCATTGAATCCACCTTATGGGCAAGGTAACCCTCAGTAGGGACAAAACCAGGTTCCATATGGTCAAAATCCTCCACTGTGGGGATAAAATCCTTACCAACAAGGATGGAATCCGTAGTTTGGGTCTCCTCAAAGGCCGTATATGTCATTTAACATGCAATTTTCTTTCTTGGCTACGTTGGAGCTGCCTGATGTCTCCAGGCTCATGAACGATCCCATTCTTCATTCGCCTTACTAGCCTCCAATTCTGAGGAAAATGCCAAGCAGTTGCCCCAAATTCGAGGGAAAAGAGATGGAGGATCCACAAGCCCACGTGATGAAATATCACCTTTGGTGCCCCTCAAATTCGTATGTCGATGATTCTATCCATATCCAACTCTTTCAAATTACTCTCAGAGGTGCTTCCGCTAAGTGGTACATTGAATTTTCTTGAGGTACCTACGGTGATTTCAACTCTCTCACTATGTCTTTCCTCACTCATTTCCAACTGCCAGTTCGGTATGAAACTGGCACTCATTTGCTTACGTCCCTTAAGCAAGACACTGTGACCCACATTTTCGATCATATCCTTGAATGGAGACGTCAAATTGACCTCATCAAGTTTGATATTGTTGATGATTTGTTGACAGAATGATTCACAAAATCATTCGTCAGCAAAATTGCTAAGGACATAGCCATGGCTATATGTGGTATTGAAGAGCAAGCTATCGCTCGTGCCCAGTATTTAGACCTGGTCTATTAACAATCTGGTACATTGTATGAGATGTTACCTGATGCTCTGAGACCATCATTAGATCTGGCAGCATCAAAATCTCCGGATACACCACCTATTGACGGTGTGATTGGTTCCATGTCTCAGACTCCCGCGAAAGCTTCTTCGAAGCTTAAATCTGTCTCGAACACTGGTTCTGTTGGATACCTATACCAATAGGTTTCATATTTCATGATTGAATATCAAAGGTCCAAATATGCTCTGCTTTGATAATGCAAAGATCCCATATTTCCTTAAGAATACAATGTCTGTCTCAACTTTCATAAGAA
>APFE030029676.1:0-10542 GCA_000404065.3 Pinus taeda
TTTACCTTCGAATTTCGGAATATCACTGGGAAACTTATGCGGCATTGGCGGCCAATACGGAAGATAGTTGATTGGATCATTCGTAAGGCGCGTCAAGTCAGGTAAGTCCAAAGTTGCAATGAATGGTAACTGATGGTTAGGGTCTCTGAAACTTGGGGTCTGCAAACCAGCCCCAGGAGGAGGATATCCAGGATAACTTGGGATGGGAATGGCATTCGGGATATTTTGACCTCCTGGAAAACCAGGATTAACCGGACCATACTGGGGTTGCTGAGGTTGTTGATATGTATACCCAAGGTACGGTTGATATTGATAGGTTGGTTGTTGTGCAGCAGGACCATATTGAGGTTGATACTGTCCTTGGTACGGAGGTTGATTAAATTGAGGTTGAGAAGTAACAACCGTACTTCCTACAGGAATCTGGACCGAAGTCTGGACCATAGATCCAGATTGAGGTAAAGATGTCTGAGGAGTAGATACAGGAATAGTAGAAACCAAAGCTGCTGATACTCCAGAAGAAGGTTGGGTAGATGGAGTAGATGTTGCAGTAGTTGCAGCAGATGTTTGAGGCGGAGTACGAGGTGTACTAGGCCCAGACTGAGAAACTACAGAAGGTGCAGAAGTTTGAGCAGTAGACTGGACGGGTTGCTGAGATGGACCAGCGACCATAGGTTGTCTAGGTTGAGATGACGGCTACACATTCGGTTGCAAAACCTGCTGGGATTGGGATGGATCCCACACCAAATTCGTTCCGGGGTATTGACCTTGAGGATACTGAGGACCATAACCGAGTTGAGGGTAGGGTTGATAATACGGTTGACCAGAAGGCGGTTGGTAACCTTGAGATGGGTACTGACCTTGGGGTTGATAACCCTGAGGCACGTATTGATACTGGGGTTGACCTTGAGGTACATATTGATATTGCGGTTGATTTTGGGGTGCATATTGATACTGAGGTTGACCTTGGGGTACATATTGATACTGAGGATGACCTTGAGGTACATATTGAGTCTGGGGTTTACCTTGAGGAACGTACTGTCCCGTAGGTATGTACTGTCCTTGAGGTTTTCCCCCAGGCGAAAACTGAGTACCTTGAGGTTGCCCCCCAGGCATATACTAGGTACCCTGAGGTTGCCCCCCAGGCACATACTGAGTACCTTGAGGTTGCCACCCAGGCGATAACTAACTGCCTTGAGGTTGACCTAACATCATTAGAATTTCCTCTGCACTCAACGGTTTCGTACCACTACTTCCAGTTAATAACTTTTGTTTGATAGGATGAGGAGATGCTCCCGAAAAAGTACCAGAAATGGACTGATGCCCAACAGGAACAGAAGGACCACCGTACAAATAGGCTTCCGGAGATTGGAAATACATGGATGACAGACTAGACATATTCAATGCATGATAATGATCTCTAGGTGAAGGGTGATAAAAAATGCGAGGTGGTGTAAAACTAAGACCCGGATTTTCTAAAAGATTGGCGAGTGAACGGTACCAAGCAGTACTCCTAGGTGGACTATAAAAAATCGATTCACGCTCCCTTAGTTCTAAGATAGATCGATTATCCGGAAAAGGAAAGCTTTCTTCGATATCCGCAATAGAAAGTTCTTCGATTGCTATGAGTCCAGCGGGAAGATCTTGGGTAATTACGGTTTCTATCCTAGGAGAACTAGGACCACTAGGAGTCGGAGAAACAAACTATGATACGGGAGTAGGAGAAACTTCAGATTCGGGTTCAGATACGTCAGGTTCTTCACCTATATCACTGGTAGACGCAATGCTACCAGTAACTTCTGAAATTACTAATGGTTGAGAATCAGAATGTTCTACCAAAGAAGGTTCTCCTTCTTCAGGTGACCCACTTCTACCGCTACTTGGAGATACGAGAACTCTCAAGCCTTCAATGTGGCTTGGTATGTCTTCAAGAGGTTGACCCCAAAGTCTACGAGAAGCCCTCAATAACTCAGCCACATTAACAAACTCAGGGGATTGGCCCCGAAGTCTACGGGAATGCCTCGGTAATTCAGCACCAGTTAAAGACTTTTAACTACTTCAGACGCAAACAAAGTAAAATCTCAATGAAAATCACCTAAAGTCTCTAAAGAACCAAAAAAACTGAATCACACGCCTAAAGAATCTAAGAGATCAAACACACACAAACAGTAACTTTCCGGACCGAAAACACTAGTTGGTGATGAAATCCAACATCGCAGAGTTCAATACAGAAATAGAAGTTGGAACAGTTACCCCGACAACCTGCTTAATGAATAGACTAGACAAGTTTCTCCACTTAACCATCTCGAGTGAAGAGAACCCCCCAGAAAATCCAAGTGAGTCTAACCGACGTCTGCTCCAGGTACAGTGGGATCTTCCCGCCACCGTCACCTTAGGAAGAATCCTAGAGAATATGGTCACTAAGGTTACCAACAGAAACAAATATACCTGGGGGAACAATCTACGATCCGATACGCACATAAGGGCAGAGTAGCAAGCTCAATCCCCTTGAAGGCTCCTCGACATAAACCGAGGTTTACCAACAAGTGACCCCAGGCTCCTCGACAATGGTTAATCCGAGGTTTACCGTTTGTAATACGTGAATATCTGGCGTCGTTCCCAATGGGGAAGGATTGATTCCCACACTGGTTCGGACACGATCTCGTGCTTCTCCTTTAAGAGGATCTTTCCCAGAGCATAGATGCAACAATTGGATTTCTCTCCTACCGCAAGATACAACTACTTGTTTGTTTTTTACTATCTTGGAGAGTTAATTACTCCCTACTCCAAGATACTAGCCTAAGCTATATTGGTGTATCAGAGCCCTAGAAACAAAAATTTTCTAGATTGATTTTATTTTAAGCGTGATTTTTAGTGGTTTTTGATTAAGTCAAAAGGTGATGGAGATGAAACTTATGGTGTAAAGACTCGACACAAAATCACTACAAAAATGCACTTAAGATGATTTAAATAATCTTTTCTCTTCAATGAAGTTCTAGCTAAGAAAGAGTTGGAAAATGTAATTTTTTAAAAAGCACAAATCTTTCCTAACGATCAAATTCAAAGAAAAGTATTCGTTTCAATGCACTCAAAGACGAGACAACTAATTATTTCCACAAGAATTTCTCTTTCATTCGAAAACTCAAATGCTAGTAAGAACAAACTTTTTCAAAAGAGACCTTTCATTTTTCGCTAAAAAATATTCAAAACTATAACTAAAGCAAATCTTTGATAAAACTATTTGAATAAAGCAAACTTAAGAGCTACAAACTAAGAAAACCTACTTGAAGTAAAAGCTTACAAAAAATCTTTTTGAGGATGTTTTACTTGGTTACAAGCAAACCAAGGACTAATTTGTCCAGAATCACAAATAAGTTAAGAACAACCAATTTTGTTTTCCTTTTGAAAATGAAAATCCAAACTTTCAATCACAAGTCTTTCGAAGTTTTGTAAAGAGAAAACTCAAAGCGGATTCCTCAACAAGGGGAGATTTCATAAATGGTTAGACTCTCAAGAAGACTGGTAGACACTAAGGTGATCTGAAGTCCCTACAACCTCTAAGCTCAGAGCCACTACACAACCAAATCGAAAAACAAACCCAACAAGCAAAACTCCTAGGAGTTTCACTTAAAACCCTAATGCTAATGAAATTAAACCAAGGAAAGATTTCAACCAGTCACATGCAGGTATGGGCAGAGGATAATCACTAGAAAAACAAAATAAAACTAACTTAAAGAACAAAAGTCAAAATTTTCAAAAATTTAGCAGGGTACGCAGGTGCAGAGTTCACCCAGGTGCGGGTACGCTCTGTGCACAAAGTAAAAGTGCGTACAGGTACGCACTGTGATACACGTGCAGACTGCGGACTTCAACTAAAGTAATGAAAAATAAAAAACAAAGCTAAATCCACTAAGTCTACCCAAAGCCACACACAACAAGCCAAAAACAGAAACAAAAAGGCAAGTTTCTCAAGTCAAAGAAAAACGAGGAAAACAATCAAGTCCCCAGCGGAGTCGCCATTTTGTCACGCGGAATGAGTCGATCTTGCAGACAAGATAGACCTTCCTAGAATCTACTGAAGACCTAATGACAAACAAACGAACCAGACACTATCTTTCTCTAAATGCGCTTTATAAATAATGGCAAACAAATGTGTTTTAAGGCCTACCTCATGTCCAACGCAAGTTTGGAGATGCCTTCGCTCCTTTGATCCAAGTAAGTTCCTTTGTCGCAAACCTGCAAGCACAAACAAGGCAACCGATTAAATAGCACCTGAATATCCAGTATTATAAAACATATTCAACATGAAAGTCAAGGAGTCCATGAAACAAATAACATGAGATACTTGTTGAGAAAAATGAGTTTGATTGTATTAATTCAAAAGAGAATAACCTTACAACCTTTGCCTTGACGCTGTACAAGCTCCTCCCAGGGTCCAATAAGAAGTCTCCTCTACTCTGACAAGCTTCACTCACTCCCCAATGAAGTCGAGAAGGTATGTGATCTCTCCTCTTAAGATCAAATAGGAAGTCTTGATTTCACTAGCATTTACCCTCAAAAGTTTAGCTTCTAACCTCCTTGGCCACTGACCCAATGCCTCAATTTATAGTGCAATGGATATCAGTTACAAGCTCCCCCTTCAAAGGGATAGAATCCTTCTTCAAAGGGATAGCTTCTCCCAACAAGGGATTAGTTCCTCCTATGATGGGATGCATGAACCACTTGGAGCGAACAATCCACGTAACAAATCCTTCTAGAAAACTCTAGAATCAACCAAAGATGAGTTTTTTAAGATAAAAATTGCACCTTTTTAATTTTACAGGGGTACGCATCCTCCCCTTTACATACAGCGCGTATAAGTACGCAGACATCTTGAACAAAAGGTGCAGGCCCGCAGGCAAAAGTGAGAGAAAGTGCGGAACCAGAGTTACATTACTTTTTTGATGTCTTTCTCTCATTTTTAAAGCTTGTTTTGAAGAGCTGAGGTTTGAGACTTGCTTAGGAAGTTGGTATAGGTGGTGATAGACCCATACGGACTGCAAATAATCAAGGTGATGATATTTTTGTGTAACAGACATCATGAATAACTTCATTAGAACATCTTCATGGTGTATCCCCATCTTTGGAATGCACTTGTGGAAATCTCTAAGATGTTGTGTTGGATTTTCACCATCGTCATTTCGAAAATGGGGCAGGTAAGCATCCCATATTTCTATGTCTGGTGACTCATGTGGACAATCTGCAACATCAGAAAAATTCAAAGGAGCAAAATGTGAAGAAATCCATGAAACCATCATTGAAACAAAATCTACAATAAAACTAAATTAAGGAGTTGCCAGGTGAACAAATAAACAAGAAATATTTACCTTAAACCCTATAAGGTGCATAAAATTGTAATCATGTCTACCAATGGGTCACATAATTAACCATTAACTTAGTTACCAGAGGAAACAAAATCTTTACAATTCGATCCCCGACAATGATGCCAAAATATGTTGGTGCTCAAATTGTCTCGGTAACTGAGGACAACCTGAGACCACATTACTGAGGATCCTAGATCCTCCCACTCTAGGTGATAAGGACCTTCCTCCCTTTCATCACAGTGGTTATTCCCTGGTGATAATCAAAATTGAATATTCGTTATAAAATAGTTTGAATTAAATATATTTTCTAATTAAACAAATAAATATTGCAGCTTATTGAATAAGAAGTGTTTTAAATAAAATATTTTTTTGGGGAAAATGAGATGTTAGGTACATGTTGAAGAATCTAGGGCAAAGTGGTGTAGTGTGATTCTTCGTTACTTGATAACAATTTGTGGAGTCTTTTTACTTTTCTTGTTAGCTTATTATTCTTCCTTTCTTATTAGTGCATATGTGTGTACTTCAGCAAATTGCTATCAAAACATAAAAACAATAACACAAGATGTTGGCACTCCGCCAAGGCCAAAACCTCTCTACTCTTGAGAGGAAAACCCCTTAGTGAATTTATCTTATTGAAGCTTCTATTGATCAATGCAAAACCCTAGACCCCTGACAAAGAGATCCTCCAAGCACAAGTCAAGTCTTCACTCCTTTCTGCACCTTATACCTTGGCACTTCTTCCGGCACTTTGTCTTCCAACACTTCATCTTCTGATTAGATTCCTTTCAGCTTAGAGAGATGGGCTCCTTCGCTAGGCTTAGGAGTCCTTGGAGGCTTGATCTCTCACACAAACAAAGGACTATTAGCTGTTGTCATTCCTTACTGCACCTCCCACATGTGACTGTTTCTATCACCATAAACAGTGCTTTATACTTCGGTTTTTTGCAGATGTTGGCATGCCCTAGCATAGCATAACACTCCCCTATCACGTGTTGGCATGGACTAGAACACCTTGGAAAAATATTGCATTGAAAAACATTAGAAGTTGGCACACATTGGCACTTGGCATGTATTGGAACATATTATAAGTGTGCCTAGCATGCCCCTTTTGAAAAAGATAAAGTCCCAACTTATTAACCCTCTTATGTGTTCATTTCCTTGCATTTTAGCTTGTTTATTCCTTTTTTTGCCTTGAAATTCCTTGACGCATATTGGCATACTATGGCACCATGCACATCCTAGCATGTCTTAGCACCTGGAATGCCTTGGCACTATTTGGCACATGCTAGCACACCCAAAAATACCTAGCACACTCTAGCACTTCTTGATATTCCCTGATATTACCTAGTGTGCCTTACCCGTGCTTAGCATACCTTGTCACTCCGTCCTTGGCATGACATCTAGCACTCATTAACACTCTTCGATGCACCCTTATATTCATTCACTTCCATGCATTTTGACCTAGTGCTCCCTTGTGTTGTCGTAGTACTCCCTAACACTCCTCAGCATGCATTGGCACTCTCTAGCACACCTTAGCACTCTTTGATATGCTCTTCCACTTCATAGCATGCATCACACTCCCTGATGCACATTGGCACATTGGCACGTGTTGGCACTTGGCAAATATTAGCATGTTTGGCATGCGTTGAGATGACTTGGTATGATTTGGCATGGTTTACATTAAATTTATTTGAGATTAATTATTGGAAACTAGATGAGAAGAAACAAAGGAAGATTTGGCACTTAGAATGCATTGACACTTGGCACTTGGCACCTATTGGAACGTAGTGTTGGTTTTCCTAGCATGACCCTCATGGAAAAGGTAAATTGATGACTTATTAACCCTATTATGTGCTCATTTACTTGTAGTTTAACTTGTTCCTCCCTTTTGTTCCCTTGACATCCCCTGGCATGCATTGTCACACCCTTGTACATCTTGGCATGCCTTCGCACTCGACACGTTTTATCTTGTTTGACATGTCTTTGTACTATCTAGCACACGTTAGCATGCCCTAACATTCCCTAACACCCCTTGGCAGTCATGACCTTACAACTAGAATTACATTTTTCCATGACTTGGGAACATTACATTCACTAGAACACCTTGGCACTCCCTAGTTTTCACGCCCTTTATTATCCTCCATAATGTCCCAGGCTGATGAGGAGATCGACAAAGGTAATCACAGACAAAGCTTTTAGTTTGGTAGCTAGTCCTACCAAACCAAATAAGGCTCACTCTATGAAATCACAACAAAGAGATGACTGGAATGTAAAGGATTTTAGGCTAGATCGCTAGGTTCAAGTGGGTTTTGGAAAATTTAGGGTTTTGTTGCTGGATAAGGGAGAAAAACCAAGTAGCTAGGTCAGAGGATCAAAGCGTTACAACAAAAAATACAAAAAGGAGAAAGGTAACATTGTTTTTGTGATGGATCTTAGGGTTTTTGGGTGTAGTGTAGTGTTTAGAAGAAGCGAAAGGTATTAATGAGCATGAAACATGAATTCATTAAGCAAGAAATAAAGTAACACATAATGATTTTTCCATCAAAATAGAGCTTTATGCAAAGATTTTTGTTTATAAAATGTAAGGAAAACCATTCAATAATTGATGAATGGAAAGAGAAGACCAATATCTTTCATATAGAGCTATAACAGAGAAAAAATAACATCACAGTCTTACTGCACATGAATTCCGAGATAATAGTTGCAAATTGTGTCCTTTGATTTCCAGAAAATGTCCAAGTGTAAGCTACAATAGTTCTCTCCTTTGAAATCCAACCCGTTCTGTCACTAATAAACTGATACATAAAGACCAAAACAACATCTCCCCACTCTTAGGGGTTGAATCAATGACTCTAGGAACTGTTCCATGAGGTGTTCTAACCAAACCCTAATGTCTAGGGAAGGTAAAAACGAATTCTACAGTTAACTTTGACTCCAACCTCTCTCATAAATGAGGTCAAATTTACATGAAAACAACTTATAAATACTAACCACCCATTATTTACATTTACTTTTACCCCTCACATTCATCTACTTAACCCTTTTGACTTTTACTAGATTCAAACTAGGAATTACAAAAAATTACATAGTGAAAAATTTACAAAAATCTTAGAAATTTCCAGGTGTACAACGAGCTATTGGAGGCCATTTTTGAGTGCCTTTATGAAGTTCAAATCTATATCGAAAGCCTTTTCTTGAAATATGGGAGAGTGTAGATGTAAAGAAAAACTATTTAATTTTCTTTTATAAATGTAATTTACATATGCATGTACATGCACTCGTTGATAGTTATAAATCTAATAGGGAAAACTCAAAAGAATATACTTTAGAAGAGGTTAATTAACTACTAGAAAGTTAAGCATTTGTGATTCTTGGCCTTCCTTTCCTGAGAAACAAAGGCGTCTCAGTGGAACAAAAGGAGGTTCTGATTTTTTTCCAACTTCCTGAGGAGGAAAAGAAGATAAAAAATCAACCAAGAAGAGCAGTGAAGATTGCAGGCAGAGGAAAATTCTTGAGATGGGCTGGACCCAGTGGAATACCTCACATAGAACTACTTTTCACTGGATCGGTAGAGGTCTTGAGGTCTGCAAAGTATCTCAGGCTGGGAAAAACTATTCTGGTAGTTGGAAGCTCGGGGGGGTGGGCGTGCCGAGGGGGGCGGGGAATGCAGATGTCATTGTCAATCCCATTGGAAGGGTGGAGGGTACTCTTCGTATTGAGTTATTCCTAAACTGATAACCAACAGATAAGTATAAGTATATTAGTCATTTTACCGTGTTTATTTCTTTTCTTGAATATAGGCAATAATGTATGTACATTGTATAATATGTTTGAGTTCGAGTTCAGTGTAGAAAGTGTGATTTTGTAAAGATGAAAGAAAATAGTAGGAGATACTGTAGTTGACAACTAAGTAGGTTGTCAAGTAAGTATAATCATTAACTCTTTTTATTTTAATGGGTTTGTCCTAGTTGTCAGAGACTCAGTTAGTTTGGTCCTTAGGCTGCAACCAAGGGCTAAACAATTTGGTATCTTGAAGAAATAAATTAAAAACCCTTGCAGCAGAAACTACCTAAGAAACTATAAATAATAGGGTAATGATTGATTATACTAAGTATGATATAAATACACCAGGAATAAAGAAACAATAGAAAGGAAATTGTACTAGATACTAGAAACGTGAAAAGATAATGTGGTCACACACACAAACTTTGGAAAATAATCATAAAACTATATACAAAAACTCGGAAAATGTGAATACATTTGGAGATAATCATAACATACAAACAAGAATTCGGAAGATGTGAATACATTTGAAAATAACCAATATATATATATATAAACAATAACTCAGGAGTTGTAGGGATATTATAAATGTAACCAAATTTACTAGAAATTGAAGAGAAGCCATTTCTTTTTTTTTAACAGTGATTTCCATAATCATGTGAACTAAAATAGGAAACAATTCGTGAACTAGTTGAATAAGAGAACTATAGTTCTATTGGGGCCAAGATGTCTTGCTTAACTTAACAAAATAGGTTCAATAAAACCAAATAAGAAAGTCTTTAATAATTTAAAGGAGCGGCCAAAGTTCTTGTCTAAAACCCTCGGCTTAATTAACAGAAAATAATCTGAATAGGGCATGAACACATTTAATTCAACAAAAAAATTGTAACAACAAATTGTGTACAGTGTCAACATAGAATCTACAATGAGACTTGAAATTTAGAGGGCTTGACCAGTGGTCATCCCTTTGAAAACATTTACACCTATCCAATGAATGCAAAGCCTTCGTCTAACCAAGCTACCAAGGCCAACCTACCAGAAGATGTTAAAGGTTGCAATTTCGGATTTCCAGTTTGACTTGAAGATGCTCTGCCTTGAGAGTAGGTATTTGACCCACTTGAACAAGAAATAATGTTAGACCTTCGTGGATTAGAATTGATTCGTGAAATTGGAGAACTAGAATTTCCCTAAAGCATTGCAAATAGTGAACTTAGCAAAAATAGGAAATACGATTTATTGATCATTACCCCTTGGGAAAACTAAAAGATACCCAGAGAACAATATGCTCCTAAATAAACTTTCCAAAACTTCCATCAACAGCAATAAAGAAAACATCCTTTCAACTATAAGAGATACTCATGAAAATTTGCTTGAACTAAAGAGAAGAAGCTTATGCTCC
>APFE030029676.1:19872-36165 GCA_000404065.3 Pinus taeda
CATCAAAGAATTGTTCATTTATGTAATGTAAAGGAGGTTGCCCCCTCGAAGAGGCTGAATTATAAGGCGTGGATCTCTCTTTTCTATCTTTTTGTGAGCTGGTTTCATAACATTCATCCATGGAGCAAAATATAGACATCATATTGAACTATATATCACAAAGAGCTAGCTCAAATGCTACCAAAATCAAAGTGTCAGATTACACATGATAGCATAACTAAAATCAAAGCAGCATGTAGTGGATACAATTTTTTTTATTTATCCATCTATAGTCAATGACTAAAAAAACAGTGGAAGCACATCAATTAACATACTTTATTTTTTTTACTAATGATTACATCCACTGTATGTTGTTGTATTTTCCAATTTTCAGTAGTATTTGCATCACTTGGACTTTGTTTCTTTGTTCTATTCCCTTTTTTATTAGATTTCAAGGAAATGAGGGAGCCCGGGATTTTACAAATTCTCAAATGTGCATTGCAGACCAAACCTAGGACAAAATGCTTACTGAAAAATAAACTCTCACTTTTAGTCCTATCCAACTGGAGTAAATGAAAGAAACAAGGCTAGAAAGAGCAATCTAGACATACCATCTACATCATCAAAGTTAGCATATGATATGATGCTTAGATCAAAAGATTTACCTAAGACCATGAAATCTTTATCCACCTAAGATTCCAATTTTACTTCATATGCATGTTTTTGTAATACTTCTGTCATACAGGCTATGCACACAAATATGTCAACAGAACATCAACAAAAGGCACCATTCAACAAACTTCAAAAGAAGTGAATCTTGACACTATTAAAGTCTAAAGGTCTATTATTTTAGATTGCTATATTCTTTAAAATGCATGGATTAGATTGGAGTTAGTTTTCTGTAACAGTACTAAATGCCAAGCCTGGCTTTTGATGTCAATGCTGATGTCTTTAAGGAAAGACCTATTTGGTCAAAAATGTTTATCATTTGATAATACTTACATACTTTGCAGCAGCTATAGTATTCATGTCCCTTTCCAGAAAAGCTAGTGTTTGTGTCTACACTTGAATAATGTACCTCACTGATTTCCTTGCCACAGCGACCTCAGTTTCAGTTTAGACTATGTGATAAACAAAATAATTAACACTTCATAGAAATACTACTAGATATGACCTGATAACACAAATGGTCAAACCCTTTCATAAACCAACGACTCTGAATTATTCAACTGTCGATCATTAAATCTTAAAGGAGATATGAACAATCTTCTATAAAATGCTCCAAATGACTTAAGCCGACTTGGTATCAACGTAAACCAGAAACAATTTCCAGTGGCCCAGCTTCATGTTTTGATGACTAACTATCAAGTAGGGGGCAAAGACAAAAATTTATAATATAGAATTGAGAGCTAAGGCTTCCCATTAATACTTCAATGGCTTCTAAGTAAATATACGATTTGCAGGCCTTAGAGAGCACTTTACACTTTCTTACACCGTACAGCATATTTAGGAAATGAATGCTCAACTTAACTCCATCTTCTTACAATGAACATAAAAATACTTGAACAGAGTCGTACAAGGTAATCAAAGCTCATATAGCGTAATGCAAAAACCAAGGCAGTGAAGCAGATAATTAGCTATCGCAGAGTAGATTACATCGCTCTAAAGAAGATAAAAAGGCTAATGCCAGAATGGAAGGCAATTTAGAAGCATATAAAAATTTGAATGAATAGGAAAGGAAATTCCAGACTGATGATGATGTTGTTTACCATTCCCTAAGACCAACAACAACTATAGGACAAATAAGAGAATTCGGATTCAAAGTACGATAGCAACCAGCAACACCACTTACAGAATATACTTTCCAAGAACAGGCAGAGTAATCAGTGATTTGTTAACCCTGAAAAGAAAAATTATACAGCATAAAAATGTCATTCGACTCCTCCCAACCGTAACTATCCACCAATTCCCACAAGCCAATATGAATTATCAATCTGATTCCGTATAGCTTCAACAACCCTTCTGATTATAATCCTTAAAGCATCAACCAATTAGTACATTAACAACCCCATTCAAAATTACAAAGTAATGCCATCATTTTATCACTTTCAGAAACAAGCAACACGCATAGACAAAGCAACATTGCACAACTACATCAATATGCTTTCACTATACTCCTGCAAAACCACTGTCAGTCACATGTATACATGGCAGCCACACTAAAGTTCTGTCCATATGCACTAGTTGTGTCTCAGACACTAAACTCGACCATAGTCACCTCTGGTCCCTGCAATAAAACACTATCAACATTGCAAACCTCTGTCCATACTCTGCCTTCAATCTCTGCATTGCATTGCACTAGCATATAATTCATCATCTGCTACAGGTATTCAACTCAGCATATACAAAGCTCATTACAAAGCACTGTGAGCAAAATAATGATCACAGCTACAGGTAGATACATCTAAAGGGTATATATTTATAACAAAACACCAACAATCTCATAGGTATGACAACCACTGCAACAACATAATGTTAACCAATTAAATGCACAACATTGCACATTCCCTTTTTCCTCCATAGGATCAAAATGATGCTATAGGTATGCTCTCGGATCAACCTCAAATAGCTCAGGTCCCGACTCAACAAGTTTCCTTAGTAGGATTGAAAGATGACCCCTAACTGTGCCTCTGATCAGACTTTGTAACTAGTCAATGTCTTGTCACCAATTAAAAAGGGGGTCTCAGATATGTCCTGCCATAGAGTCAAATTATCACAGAGGAATCGGAAATTATGTCATGAACATTCCACTGCAGAGACGTTAGATTCAATGCTACAGTCAGTCCGAATAAACCTCAATTTAGTGCCAAGTCAACCTCAGAAAACCAACGAAGATTTGCCTCAGAAATCCCTTGAACTCACCACAGAAGGAAGGCCGAGATAAGTCTCAGGCCTAATACGAAATAGTCCACAGAAAGATGCAGAATCTGGCCTCAGTACATTGCAACAGACCTCAGGTCTGATCTTTAGGAGGCTTCTCCAACAGGGCCAAAGAGCCTCGGAAAAGGTGCCTCATAAGGGCACACAACAATTGCAATTTGAGAATGGATACCGTTGCAGAAAAGCCGACGCTTGAACGAATGATTCTCGACCTTTATCAGGTAGCAAACCTGGTCTTGATCTATGTTGTAAACATATTGCCATACATAACAAATAGTCTCTTTTGGCAAACACAGTTAAATATCTTTCTACCACATTAATTACGTCAATTTCATCCATACACACAAGTCATTTACATAAATCAAAGTCCTCAAGCACATTTTCAAAGAAAAAGAAAAACACTCACACAATAACTCCAACCATGTATGCTTGCATTTTGAACTCATATAATGTATCAAAAGAGACCCAAAGCAAAAAAAAATATAAATGCTTCAGATAGTTCATATTTGAAAACCTTTGCTGAAACCAAGTTTAATATGCGACCAAAAGACAGCAGTATTAAAATTATCTACTGCAGTGTGATATAAATGTTAAATGTCAGAAAAAAAATGAAAATCTAGAATCGGTAAAATATCACAGGAATAAGTTCTTAAATTCCTAAGCAACTTAGAGAATGGGAAAAATACTACAAAAGAGAATCACCAAAAGGATTGATATTAGAAGGAAAAGTGAAGATAAAAATTCACTTATAGCCATATAAAATGGATGCTGATAAAATGCTTGGGATGCCGCCTCCTGGAATTAATCAACCTGTACTTTAAAAACCAGTCAAGTTAAAAAAAATTCCAACAAAGAAATTTTCCAGATGCCCATAGGCCCTAAGGGTTAAACCTGCTCTGATACCATATGTAACAACCAAAAATCAACATCTATTTAACTTATTAACATTAAATTTAAACAATGAAGAGTGCTTACCTGAGCTTACCTGTGCATGAAGTAGGCTTACCGCAACATGGTTTTGGGGACGAATCTCCTCCCAACCTTAGGCTCAATTGTGCAGGATGCTACAACAACTGGCCACCCCCGAGCCCTCAATCAACGACTACTGCCAGTATTCCTAATTCTCATCACTCTCCCAAGAGAATGAAGACAGAACCTCCGAATGATGGAACAAGACCCCTTCCATCTTCCTCACTTATATATGAGATCTAATCCTAAATGTTGAAAGAGCTTTTAATGGAAACTCCAAGGGAATAAACTTAAACTAAAAGAGAATTATATGTGATCCAGCAATAAATCATATTCATTAAAATGTTTTAACATAGACATATAAACAAGTTTGAGAGATATTTATTTTTTAATCTTATTAAATTCTTAGTAATTAATTAAATAAATAGTTGTTAATTATTATAACATTTTTTTTCCAAATTTTAATTAATAATATATTATTTCCTTATAACATTTTTTTATAAATTTACCATGGTTCTTTGAGTACATTATTTTCTAAATTCACTATTATTTTGTGAACCTTGTCAAGGTAACTTTATAAATTTACAAGTTTTATCACTTATATATCTCTCTATGTGAAATTTAATTCCAAAAGTCTACTAAAAACTTGATCAAAACTTTAAAAGAGTAATTACAAAAAAATTGTAATATAACCATACTAGTAGCTCAAAAAAAAAAAATTCATAGCCTTTAAAATACTTTGACATAAATACAAAACAGGTCATAGAAATATTTATCTTCATACACTATAAATCCACTAGTGACTAATTGAATAAGCCATGGTCTGTCAATTAGCATAGAGCATTTTCCAATTTGTTAAAACACTTTGAAAATATATTCATGAATACTAAACGAGACTTAAAAATATTTATCATCATACATATTAAATAATTATTATATTAATCATTACAATTAATTATTAAATTTTTGTACGTTGAACGTTTATCAAGGTCCCACTGGTGTACTGTGGCAGCAAGTAAAGTATGTTTTCCCTGAGGACAAATGAAAGGTCCCACTGCCGAAATTCATTTCTGGGGACCTGCTAGGCAAGTCTATTGAAACAGCAGTCGTTGAAACTAATAGGAAGGTGTCACTAAGTATCTTTTCCGTGACAATGACATTCCCGCTTTCTTCACTTTTTCCTCATTGTTTTTCCTCACTTTTTTCTGACAATGAGATATTTATGCATTGTTATTCACGTACGAAATGATTCGTACAAGAAAATTATGAAGGTACGAAATGATTCATACAAGAAAATTATGAAGGTACGAAATGATTCGTACAAGAAAATTTTGAAGGTGCTTTCAAGTCACGAGGTGACGACACAGGACTGAGGACCCAGGAGGTGACGTCACCCACTCCATTATACAGGTACAGGGCATGCCGGCCATGAAGTCACGAGAAAACAACTTGCTTATTTCAC
This sequence comes from Pinus taeda, assembly GCA_000404065.3. Taxonomy (NCBI): domain Eukaryota; kingdom Viridiplantae; phylum Streptophyta; class Pinopsida; order Pinales; family Pinaceae; genus Pinus; species Pinus taeda. The sequence goes on from APFE030029676.1 coordinate 25,223, forward strand.
ACTACACATCGAGGGGAATTTTTCCAGGGGAATTTTGAGTGAGGAGCCCATATCCATCTTAATTTTGGATCTACCAAATGCTAAGAGGGATCGAATGCCTTGAGATGCAAACCTCTATTAGAGTGAAAGGAGATTTGATCCCTTTAAGGGCTTGGTAGATTTAGAGTTAAGATGGATCTAAACAAGTTATAAAACGTTTGATTATGGTTAAGATGACAATTATTTTTCTACATTTTATCTTTTTAAATATTACATTATAATAAAAATGATTAAACCATTCAAAATTTATAATTAATTCATAATATAATAAATATGAAACAAAGAGGTTAATTATTATACATAATTTAAATCATATCAAAATTTCAAAATAATTGTTCTATAAAAATTTAATCATATTGAAAAGAAAAGAAAATATCATTAATAAATTTATTACTATATTTAAATAAATAAAATAATTATTACATAATAATAATAATAAATTTTTTATTTTTTAAAATTTCTATCAATTGTATTCGTATCCAAAGAAGTTTACATCTGATTCCAAGGTTCACATGAAATCCATAGATTCAATCCAAGAAGAAAAGAATGAAATTGCTCATGATTAGAGCATTTAACCCAAAAATAATTATTGTAAAGCGAGAGCCCAAGACCTCGCTAATAAATAATTGATCAATAACAAAATAATGCATCATAGCCACATAAAATTATAGCCATATACATCACCCTATGGACACTCTGACACCAACAAATAGAAAATGCATGGATGATTCTTTAGATAAGCCAGAGGGAATTGAAAAGCAAACCCAATCCCTGATAAGTGTTGGTGTAACCCAACCCAAAGGTCCACACTTTACACGTTGGAAAAGGGGTATCCGTGGCAATAAAAATCTTGAACTGTGATTATCCGCGGGATTCTACGTTAGGTTGGTGGCTAGGGAGTTAATGCTCGTAGTGAATGCTCTGTACTCCGCCTCGAAACTGCTCCCACTCGCTCTTCGTACCTTAACCCTTGTTCCTTATGGAAATTCTGGATTATTCCTCCGCTTCCGCCGTGTTGAGGGTTCCTGGTCGAGGGTTTCTTGGTTCCTTTTGTGGAACGCAGTCTGCTTTGCTCCGTTTGGTATGTTCAACTCTCTGTGTGGGATAAACCTCGGTCCCTCCTCTATTCGACCTGCTTGCAACTGTAATGGAAATGGTGTTCGAGTTTAGTGGTTGTTCGGCTCTGGTCCGTGGTTCAAATTTGGTAAGTTTCATTGTTCTTTCCTCCCATGTATGCGCGTATTCTGTAAGGTATTTTTCAATGTTTGTTGTTGGTTGCAATATCTTGTTGGTCTGTGTGCATCTTTGTGGTTTTGGTCGAGGCTTTATAGTCGATTCTGGAAGTTACTGTGATTTTATTGTAACTCTTGGACCCTTGTTATTCCTGGTTCGAATCTGGTTAAATCTTTTTCGCTTGCTGTTGTTCTGGACTCTCACAATGCGGCACTCGTATTTGTCCCGAGCACAAGACCTCTCGGGCGCTCGTTCTTCGTTCGGAACAGGTAATACCTCCTGTCCTTGTTTCAATTTTTCTCGGCTTCTGCTACTGGAACTCACCCACTTTGGCTCCTCTGGTCTACAGTCGGTCAATTTCTTCAGAATGTCACCACGGTTGTTTTCGGCTTCGTTCTCCCAGGTAATTCACTGTTCTGTTAATTTTTCGTATGCATTTGCGCATTTACTTGTAATTCTCCTCTTTGCTTTATTCGTAATACAAATGGTTTGATGATTGCAGGTCGCTGTCGGAAACCTGGGCGTGCATATCCTCCATTCCTTAACTTGTACAGTTCGCTTGTTCTTGGGTAGGCCTGAATCTCAATTGCCTGGTTGTAGTTTGTTTGATAACACAGTTACTGTAGACTTGCTCAGGTCTTTTGGTCGTTGTATGGAATTTAGTTTGGCTGTATTCCTTTCGGTCACTCCTGTGTTAAGTTTGAAAAGAGATGGAAGTCGCCGTTGTTCGGTGTCTGTCAAACCCTAGTCCAGGGTTTTCTGTCTTGTGAGGTTTTCCGACTATGCGTCGTATTTTACTCTATGTATATCAATGGACTTTTATTTTCATGAAGTTGTTCTGGCTTTACAATAGTCAATTTTATATATGGTCCTTCAATTTTCTAAAACAAAATTTGTGAAAGGAAATATACAGCGATGTTACCTTTGTTCGTAATTATGTTTCGCCTCTGTTCTGTGGTTGCTCTTATGATTTAGAACAGTGGAAATGGTTGACTCCTGTACGGGAATTCTTCCTCTTGGACTTCTGGAGATTACATGCCTAGATTCTTGTTTGACTGTGTGCGAAATAGATATTGAATAAATGTGTGTTTGTATTTCATATGCGACTGTAGGTTACCGAGACTTCATCCAACTGTCTAATGGTTGACTGTGATTCGTATTAGAATACATACAACAACATATTGATAGACATTAATTGTATGGTATTTTATCAGGCTGTAAAGAAAAGTTTCATTTAGGCAAACAGTAGGAAAGATGATACAGATGGACAAATAGCTTCTTTGAATGCTTCTGACTGTCTTTATTTCTCTTCTCCTCTAATTCAACTGAACCCCTCTCTGTTACATTTGATTTGTTTATATATCTCTATTTTCTGTTGATTTTTGCAGTTAATCAAACTGTCATAGAATATGGTTACAGAAATACTATTGTCGTTAATAACTATACTTGCTTGACATTTCAAGACTTGGAGGAACAGTTGGTCCTTATTTCCCTAATTTAACGGACCATTTCTTAACTAATAATTGAGCTACAATAATTCTAATTGAAGTAAAAAGAAATGTCTGAATTCATTGACTTTGTAAAACAAGTTAAAAGAAAAAATTATCATAGTAAGAATTAAATAGTCCAATCGGTCAATAGCCTTCGAATCTGGTTGAGATTTTGCCCAATTACGGTGAGCTGGATGCTCCTGCATCAGGCTCCTGGGGTAAAAAGAGATCGTGACTCCGGTTCATGAGCTCCTCGACCGACGTTCCTGTTTATCCAATCTGCCTGGCATCAAGCCATGAGCTGCCCTCAATCGGACGGTTCTTCCACTTGACCAGGTACTGAAAATAATTTTTCCGCCGTGTACGTCTAACTACCTGAGTTTCGAGGATGCCTTCGATCTCAGGGGGTTGGACATAAGGCATCTGTCTCTTCCAAGTTTCTCCGTCTTCCTGGGTGTTCCGCGTGGATTGTTCGGGTCCATCTTTCTTTTCCTCCGCCAGATCGTCTGTGTACGGGAACGGATCTGCTACATTCAAGATAAGTGAAATGCCTATTCCGGGTGGCAATTGTATTTCGTAGGCATTTGCCGAAAATTTTCGCAAGATCTTACAAGGTCCTATCTTTTTGTACTTTAGTTTATTGTATGTACCCTTAGGGAAACGTTCCTTACGCAAGTGTACCAGGACTTCGTCCCCCACCTCAAAATGAACTTCTCTTCTCTTTAGATCTGCATGTTGTTTATATTTTGAGCTGCTGTCCTGTAATTTTGCCTTCACCTGTTCATGTAAATCCCTCATTGCGTTAGCAAAATCTTCTCCATCCGCACTCCATCGTTCCTGTAAACCAAGATCCTGAAGTTCATGCACTCCATGAGGGTGCATGCCATATAGGATCTGAAAGGGACTGAGACCTATGCTACGATTTGGTGAATCGTTGTAAGAAAACTCTGCTTGCGCTAGCACTCGGTCTCACATCCGTGAATTTTCCCTGACTAAGCTGCGTAACATTTTTCCCAAACTCCTGTTCACAACCTTTGTCTTCCCGTCGGTTTGCGGGTGATAAGCAGAACTGTAGCTTAATTGGGTGTTCATTTTTTTCCATAAGGTACGCCAAAAATGTCCCGTGAACTTCACGTCTCTGTCCGATAGGATGGTTTTTGGTAACCTGTGTAACCTGACAATCTCATTAAAAAACAAGTGGGCCACGTGAGTGGCGTCACTAGTTTTCCGAAAAGGTATGAAATGTGCCATTTTTGAGAAACGATCCACCACTACCATCATTGAATCATATCCTTTCTGCGTTTTTGGCAGTCCTAAAACAAAATCTAGACTAACAAAATCCCATGGTCTGCCTGGAACAGGTAATGGCGTATATAATCCTGTGTTCTGGCTGTGTCCCTTCGCTAATTGACACACCTTACACTTAGTCACAAAATGTTGTACGTCTCATCGCATTCTTGGCCAAAAATAGAAATGACTAAGTTGCTCCAGGGTCTTATCTATACCGAAGTGTCCAGCCAAACTCCTGCTGTGTTTTTCGCGAATAATATTCTCCCTCATGGAACAGTTGGGGATACACAGTTGTCCTCCCTTAAATAGCGACTTTTCCTGTATATTGTAATCTAACCAAGGACTATTACCCCTTATCAAAGGGTTCTGGCACGCCTCATAGGCTTCTCTGAAATCTGTATCTGTTTTGTAAAGATCTCGTAAATGTTCAAAACCCAAAGCCTGTACAGCACTCTCCTGCAAAAGTAGATCCTTTCTACTTAAGGCGTCGGCCACCTTGTATGCTTGTCCACTAATATGTTTCAGCACAAAATTAAAACTCTGTAAGTACTCCACCCATTTGGCATGTTTATGATTGAGTTTGTGTTGCTGCATTACATATTGCAATGCAGAATTATCTGAAAACAACACGAATTCATTCCCTAATAAATAATGCCTCCAGTGTCTTAAAGCCTGTACCACTGCATAAAATTCTTTTTCATATGAGGAGTACTTTTGCCTACTCTCATTCAGTTTTTCGCTGAAAAATGCCACAGACCTGTCCTCCTGACTGAGTACAGCCTCGATCGCTGTCCCGCTAGCATCACAACGTACCTGAAATAATTTCTGAAAATATGGTAGCCTGAGAATCGGTCTTTCCGTAATCTTTTTTTTCAACAATTGAAAATTTTTTTCTGCTGCTTCTGTCCATCGAAAAGGTTGGTTGGCCTTTTTGATGGTTTCTAACATAGGAGCACAAATCCCGCTAAAATTCTTAATAAACTTTCTATAGAAACTTGCCAATCCGTGGAAACTACGTACCTCAAACAAATTTTTCGGTGACGGCCAATTTATTATTGCTGTTACCTTTTCCGGATCCATCTTTAGTTCATTTTCTGCTATCACAAATCCCAAATAAATTAGTTCCCTCTGCAGAAACGTACATTTCTTCAAATTTATCTGTAGCTTGTTCTGCTGTAGCTTTTCCAACACTTTGCACACATGCCAGAAGTGTTCCTCTTTTGTCTTGCTGAGGATAAAGATGTCATCTAAATAAACTATTACAAATTTCCCAATATACTCCTTCAACATCTCATTCATGAGTCTCATGAATGTGCTGGGTGCATTGCTCAACCCGAATGGCATGACCAGCGATTCATATAATCCCTCATTTATTTTAAAAGCCGTTTTCCACTCGTCTCCTTCCCGTATCTGAATCTGATGATATCTGCTTTTCAAGTCTATTTTAGAGAAGTAAGCTACCCCACTTAAACAGTCCATCATATCATCCATACACGGTAACAGAAATCTGTACCGGATGGTGATTTTATTGATGGCCCTTGAATCGATGCACATCCGCCACTCTCCTCCCTTCTTGGAGGCGAGGACTGTTGGCACAGCACATGGGCTCAAGCTTTCCCTTATTAAACCTTTGTCCAATAGTTCTTGCACCTGTTTTCTGATTTCCTCATTATCCTTGGGGCTCATTCGATAGGCTGCTTTATTTGGTAAGCTGGCTCCGGGTATAAAGTCAATATGGTGACTGATACTCTGCTTGGGGGGTAACTTGTCGGGCAAGTCGTCCACTACTATAACCGTAAATTCTTCCAACATTCGCTCTATTTCCACGGGTAAATCTGTTATCTCTGTATGTAAGAGAACTGTCCTTGTTTTTTTGACTACAACATATCCTATTTTGTTGTTCTCAACCTGTTTTAAAAACTGCTTTCCGCTCACTAGCAATGCTTTTGTTTCGTTTGTTTCAGTTGTTTCCTTCTCTTCTTTGATAGGCACAAGGGTATGCCTGACCCCGTCTTTCTCAATTTTATAACAGTTCATCGCTCCATCATGTGTCACCTTCCTATCATATTGCCAAGGCCTACCCAACAATATGTGACATACGTCCATTGGCATGATGTCACAAATAATTTTATCCTTATATCTACCTATTTGAAATTCAACCTCACTTTGCTCATCCACCAGTAATTGGTGCCCCTTTTGTAACCATGAAACTCTATACGGACTGGGATGCTTTAAATGCTTTAGCCCCAACTTTTCCACCATTTCTGTGGATACCAAATTGTTCGTACTTCCACTGTCGATTATCATCTTACAACACTTTCCCTGTGATTTGCAAGTTGTCCTGAACAGAGCTTTCCGTTGCGTCTGTTCGACACTCTCATCAACTGGTTTCAATAGTACCTTATGCAGCACTAAAGCTTCTCCCGTTTCTGGGGCATTCTCTGCCTCTTGAGGGGGTGCTGCTATTTCCTCCGGTTGCACCACATACGTGCCTCGCTGTCCAGCTGAATCTGTTTCTGGGCACTCAAACAAACGGTGCCCCCACTTGTGGCATCTATAGCATTGATAACCAGTTCCCCTTCCTCGACCATTTCCTGTGCCGCGCTGGAACGATCTGCCACCTCTCACTCCGTCTCCTTTTTCTGTTGTTCCCGAAGTCCTCGAACTGTTGGCTTCCTCACTGTTGCTGGCAGTCCAGCCCCTGCCATAGGACTGGCCTCTCCCTCTGGCAGACCCTCTTCCTCTCCAGGCATTCTGTCTTCGGTTAATTTTCAACTCTACTTTAATTGCGCTCTGGTATGCCTCCTCAGTATTATTTGGAGACAAAATACTTATTTCATCCAAAATATCCATCCTCATTCCATTAACATATCGGGCTGTCCTTTCTGCCGTATCTTCTGTATATCCGGCTCGCAAATTCACTCGGTGGAACTCCTCTGTGTACTCTTTCACAGTCAGTCCCCTCTGCCTCAGGTTTTGTACCTGTCTATGTACTGCGATTTGATAATCCCTTGGCAGAAATCTGCCCTTCCATTTGGCTACCATCCTTGTCCAAGTTTTAATCGGTGTTTTGTTCAACCTCTTCCTCTCATTCTGGACACTATCCCACCACAGAGCTGCATGTCCTTTCAGCTTTGTTGCTGCAAATTTGACTCTACGGTCTTCACTAACTTCCTCGCATTCAAAATACTTGTCCATCTCACTAATCCAATCCAACACAACATCAATAGACAAACTACCATCGTACGTCGGGAGTTCTGGTTTTGGTCTACTATTCGATAATAAGACAGACTTCAGCAATTTCACTTTTTCTGATTCACCTTCAGGTCCATCTGCTGCCACTTCTACTTCTTCTTCACTCACATCGCCCATTTCTAGATCTCTTCTCCTGCCTGCCTCTACTGCTTCCAAACGAGCAGTAAGAACTCTGAGTTCTTCTCGTAATGCCTCATCTTCCATTCTACGAGCACCTCGGCCTCGTCCTCGTCTACCTACGTCCATTTTTTTTTAAATCTCTTAAACTTAAAGCTCTAATACCACTCTGGTGTAACCCAACCCAAAGGTCCACACTTTACATGCTGGAAAAGGGGTATACGTGGCAATAAAAATCTTGAACTGTGATTATCCGCGGGATTCTATGTTAGGTTGGTGGCTAGGGAGTTAATGCTGGCAGTGAATGCTCTGTACTCCGCCTCGAAATTGCTCCCACTCGCTCTTTGTGCCTTAAGCCTTGTTCCTTATGGCAATTCTGGATTATTCCTCCGCTTCCGCCACGCTGAGGGTTCCTGGTCGAGGGTTTCTTGGTTCCTTTTGTGGAACGTTGTCTGCTCTGCTCCGTTTGGTATGTTCAACTTGTTAGGTTCCTATGCCAATAGGTTTCATCTTTCATGATTGACAGTGGAAGGGCTAAATATGTTCATCATTGCAGGCTGCAAACGTTCCATATTTTGTGTACATACTACAAAAAATAAAAAAAATGAAAAGAGGGTATGCCCTAAAAGAATAATCAAAGGGCAAGAAAATCAAGTGGTCAAGAGAAAAGTGAAGATGAACCCCAAACTAAAGACCAGGAAAGTGGCCAGTCAAAATGCCACTACTAAGCTCAGTTGGCAGTGTCATAATTTCCAAGTACTGCTGCTAATCACACTTGATGGATGGCCCAACAATCTAAACTGGACCATGCCATGGTTAAATTGGTTGTTGCAGAATAGAGAATGTTCCCTGACCAAACAGCTCAAGCTTGGCAGATGACTAGCTAGATAGAGAAATAAAGGTGCCCAACTGCTTAATCTGGGGCCTTGGAAGAAATAAGGGTAGATTTTAGATAGGAGGGCAGTCAAAAGAAAAAGAGGAACATCAGGGTTTGCTAATTCAAGTGCACCCACTTTAATGAAGAAAAAATGTTAGGATTACTAGGATGGGTAAGTAGTGCAAGGTTGCAGAAATGGAGAGCCATCACCAATTGGCCTATTAAGTGCAAAAAATTATGCCACTCAGGGTGTGGGCATCAAAAACAAAGAGTGGAGGACAAGCATTGGAAGCATGTCTAACTTCCCCAGTTTCCCCCAAAAGTCATTTCTTACTAACACTCCCAAGGGCCTTGAAGATCTACTCAGGTTTCCAGTTCCACTCCATTACATCACAAACCACTTGGTCAAGCCATGAAATTCAAGCATGAAAAGAAGCCACATTTCTTGTGTAAAAACCTCCTTTTTCATCATTTTCATTTATCCTCAAAAAGCCTAAGTTAAGTCTCACTTATGAAAACTTGGCTTTACCCCTTCATTCACCTCACAAACCATATTAATCACTAACATATTATCTAGCTCCCTAACTCCCCCCTTCCCATAAATCTATTACAATCCAATAAAAATCTCCCAAGAACATCTATAAATACCCTCCCCTTAGCACTATAGCTAAATATCCCTCCCTTGGGAAATATTAACCCCTCAAGGGTTAGTATTAGCCCTCAAATCATCCAAAAAAAACTATGGGGTTGGAAAACTATGGTTAAAAGGAAAAAAATAAATTACCCCGCCCTCATTTACCCTTTTCCCCCTTTCCTCCGCCTTAAACCCGTTTATTATAAAGTTTTTTAAATAAAAATCTTTTAAATATAAATGCGCGTTTAAAACCCATAAAACCCGAAAAGCCTAAGGTTTCTACCCACCCTGCGTGCCCGATATAATTAAACATATTTTAATATATACGGCGGGGCCCCATGGCATAACATGGCGGCACATCACAATCGCCACCCACCGTTAGATCTTCTGCCATGCCCATCCTATGGTGGGCGGTTGATCTCCCAACAGAACTGCCCGACCTTTTGCGTCCGGGGGATGGGCGGTATTGTCGTCGTACCCCCGCCAGCGTCAGGCGCCCGGGCTGTTCGCTGCCCCCCCCTCCAAACTGCTTACCACCCAAGACCCCGTCGGGGAAACCGCTTACCGCCCTACCCTCCGCGCTGAAGTCACGCCCCCGTCAGCGTGACATCACCCCGCTTTGCCGCCCCCTGGCCACCACGTCACCCCTGGCCACCACGTCGCCCTGTCCACCCTGCCACCGTGTCAGTGCCACCTGGGCACCCACGTCACCTGCCACATCACCTATCCGTACCCGGGCCCATGATGACATCAGCATGACGTCATCACAAAAATGCGCCAATATGCCAAAAATGCATAAAAAGGCGTCAAAAAACCGTTATTTTGCATTATTTTCTACGACGCCTGGAGCTCCTCTGAAAGCGAAATTCAGCCTCCAACGGTCAAAAAGCAAAAGCTATCTGCCAAAGTTATTGCCGCCTCCATTATCAACCCAACTACCTGCAATTCAGCCAATTCGACCGGTGCAAATGCCTCGTACGCCATTAAAACCACGTATTTTTCCGCAGGCACCCTCTCTTGTCCACTGTTCTCCGTGTAATCTTGTTTTCCTGCTTAAACAACTCAGTTAAAGGACCCACATTGTTGAAATTCACCTCTAAAAACTACCTAAAAAACCTCTCAAACCCCTGCACGACGAAAGTCTCAAGGAAACCCGTGACCCGCAGTGAAATTTACCATTTTTTCACAAGAAGCAACTAAAAAAGCCGAGCCACCGGCTAGAAGACTGAATTGACAAAGTTCCCCCACCCCTGCTAAAGGAACTCTCTGCAAATAACCAGCTAACTAGCTCAAAAACACTCTGGTTCCTCAACACAGAGTGCCCCACAGACTCATTAAGCCTGTGACAGCCTCCTTGCACTGCCAAACTGCTCACTGCAAACAGAGAGCAGTAAGCCATTCCTCAGCACTCACATCAAGCTTAAATTACAGTAAACCACCAGCAAAAGCAAGACAATGGCCACTGCAGCTGCTCTGGATGTATTGCCTATAAATCCACCTAACAGAGAGCTAGAAGCTATACCACTGGTGGACAATGATGCCCTCATCACAGACTTTGTGGCAGAGAGAAACCACTTGCAAACATATTGCCAATTAAGAAACAGTCACTTGGACAACAGTGACCTGTATGGGGTCTAGCAATCTAATCTACCCACCTACTTCCTGCCTCCTGTGAACATTTTCCCTGAGATCATCCACCTATGTGCAGAGAACTATGACCAGAAAATCAGGGCTGTGAAGTCTCCATCTGGGAGCATCCTCTTTTATATAACTCCAGATTCCATCAACCAGATGCTCAACTACAAGCAGACCCAATTGCTATACCCCTTCTCCATGAACTATTTTCTAGATGAGGGCTCCAAACTTTCTAGTACATACATTGCTGCCATAGCCAGGAAATTCATGAAGGCAGACTGCCAACCTTCTGGGCCACCTCCTTTCTCCTATGCAGATTTCAATGAGGTTGGCAAGCTACTGGTAGATATGCTGACCTCTGTGTTGGGGTTCA
>APFE030029678.1:0-12047 GCA_000404065.3 Pinus taeda
AATGCTTCGTAGTATAGATCTAAGAAATACAAGAGTAAATGGATGCTAAGCTATGCTAAATTACTTCTGCATAAAGAATTCACACATGGCAACTTTGTCAGTCAAGGGTACGGAAGCAGTAACCCATCCCTTTAGAAACTAATAAAGGAAAAGAAATTAGAGTATGGATCATGGATCTGGGAGCATAATAGCGTCTACTGTGTCTCACGACAGCCTTGATCCTCCTCCCACACAATATCAATGAATGCAAGTAAAAAGTAACAGCAAGAAAGCAGAATGGAACAACAATTCAGAAATGGAACGTCAACTCTTAAATGGAACAGCAATAAAAAGGAACAGCAGCAAAGAAACTAAATCTCGCGAGTTCAACACTCTCAATTCTTGGCACCAACTTACATACAAATAAAGGGCAATCTTTTGTACAAGTAGACAGTTAATCAAATGGAACAGCGAATCACCATAAACAGGAAACCTCAATCATATATAAACATAATCTGAAACGACTACCAATAGTCCATTACTTCAACCATATGCAGCTGAAACATTCCACCTATAAAGTCTGTAATGAAAGTGAACAACTTAGAACAATGTTATGTGATCGATTCTGGAAATATGTTGTAAACTCCTTACAAAGATAAAAGGAAAACTACTGATAACCAAGTATGGAACAGCATGTACGTATATCAAATTATAGAAAACAGTAAACAAACCATACGAAGCCAAACTGTAATGATACAATCAGCCAGTGTCCGTTGGAGCCGGGCCCTTAGCTCTCAATGGCACCACCGTAACTTACTTCAGATGCGGGAGGAAATTAACACCGAATGTATTATATTAAAGCATCAACGATAATACAGCAAAACTAAGTCTCAAAGAGACTCGATAGTCTGAGTATAACCAATAGTGCAGCTTATAAAACAGAAAGTAAAAATACAAAATATTCCAGACGTCCTTTAAGTATTCGATGCCGCCGCATCTTATACAAGTAATGGCGGAGTTAACTAAACAACAAAATAATTGAACGTAACGATCCCTCAGGATCAAAGATCCTGAGGGATCTGTTAAACAGTTAGCTCCTTTCTTTTTTCTTCCTCTTCTTCCGAACTTACAGTCCTTTATCTCATCATGGAATGATCTGCCTTAATTTACTCGCCCTGGTCTGGACTTTATTCGGAATTAGGGGGACAGCCGTTATCTGCTCATGGGACTCTTGTTTAGCACTGTGCCTTCTTACTTTTGTCCTTACCTGCATGAAAGAAGATACTTTCAGTAATTGGATCATTCATATTCATTCCCATTGCATTCTCCCTATTGTATAATAAAGAAAAGGTTACAACTATTGCTTGAAACACTACTAAGTTATGCGTTAAAACATACCTTTCCAATCCTCTACACACCCCCCGACTTACTCTATTTCATGGCCTCATGAAAACATTATAATTAACATGGAGAGCTGTAAGAGAATAGGCGGGAGAGGGCACTTCGTGAGGAGGCCTGCAACCATGGTGAGCAACCAAATTATCGAAGAATTGGTTCAATTGATCTGCAGGCATATCGTACAAGGCCTGGTACCCAGGTGTAGGGTGCCAAATAATTGGGCTATGGAACCGGTATCCTAACCAAGACGGCCCAGCACGCAGGATGTGCTAGCCGTAAAGGGCCAACCGTTCAGCAGCCAGCTCAAAATTCTCGTACTTGAATGGCTCCCTGAGCTGGATGTTTGGGGAAGAAACCCGATAGCGGAATTTTGCAGACTCCAGGGCAGAATCCTTAATAGCCAGAAAGTATTCCAAGCTATTTCGGATCAAACCCTCATGCATGGGCCCTAGCAGTTCCATGACACCTGGGGTTCTCATAAGGCGTTTGTGTGATTGCCATAGTTGAATGGGGTCTCTAGGCTCGGCCCTGACCCATAGATCTAAGCTGTTCTCCTGCCTCTGGAAGGCATTGTAGGCCTTGAGCCACTTCAACTGGTTGACCCCGAACGAGACGAAGGCTTGTAGCTGTACATCTCCCACAAAAGGGCCAGGGTTTAAATCAGTTTCCTGCTCCAGCGCCATATTGTGCAGATAGAACTCACATAGGGACCGCTGGACCTTAACCCCATAATGTTTACAACAATCAATAAAATCATTGACAGTATTAATCTGAATGGGGGCACCTGCCCTAACGGCTTTTATCTTCAGTCTTAAGTATCTTTCAAGGAGAAATAAAGAATAATTCTTTGCAGGGGCTCTGCAAGTCAAAACATCATCATACAACGAACATACAGTGTCCAATTGTTTAATAACAGTGTCTAGTCGACGTGTTACCTTGGCAACCTTCTCCTGTTCCTTCCGCCATCCTTCAAAGGTCTGACTTTCTGATTGACTCATGTTCCGTAGTTGCTGCTGCAGTTCTTCATGTTTTTCCCGGGGGATCATTTGTTCCCTTAACCGCTCAACTTCCTGCTGCAACTCCTCGTATTTTTCCCGAGGGATCCTTTGTTCCCTTAGCTGGTCAGCGTCCTGTCGGGCCTGCTTCATCTCGTGGTGCAATGCCTTAGTTTTTGGATCCATTCTCCATGATTTCTCAGAGGCAGGGAGTCTCACCTGGATCTTCCTGTTTCGCTGCCTGGTTGCCTCAGTTTGAACTGCTTTTCTTTCCCTTTCTTTCTTAACATGAATGAAGGGGTATGATGGCCCCTCTGTAAATGGAATGTCGTCTTGCGGTTCGGTCTTGATTGGAATAGCGGCTGGTCCCACTGGGCTATTTGGAACAACAGGTTGTTCCTTATTGTTAATAGGGGCGGAATTCTGTTGTTCCATGCCAGATGGAACGACATTTTGTCCTTCAGTGCTGGTTGGAACAGTCGTGGGTCCATCGTCGGAGTATTGACCTCCAAGGCGCCTGTGAGCCCCTTTCCTTCTCATCTGATGGTACCCTGCCACATTTATTCTTCTTTTTCTTCTTATCTCCCCCCTTAACCTCAGACTAGCTTTCAAACTTCGAATTTTCTACCGAAGCTGGGCTATAATATTCAGCAGCCTCTGCTGTTTCTTTCTCAATTTCTTAATTTCCCTTGCCTCAGCTGTGGGCACATGAGTGGCCCTTATTTCTGCTCCTCTTTCATCGAGGGTTCCCTCCAGTATTATGGGAACGGACTGTTCCCGACAATCATTTTCAGTCTCTGGGACATCAGCAAGTGGGTTTTCTCCCTGTGTCTTGGGAACAGGTTGTTCCTGGTCAGTGTTTACATTTTCCTTCTCAACAACAGGGGGGTTTTCTCCTCCTGCTGTTTCTTCATGCAATTCTTCATGTGTTTCTCCCTCGGAGGGTAATTCAGGGGGGTCTGCTGGACTGGACGGTGAAGCATAATCTCCCAGGCTGGCCAAGATGGTGGCCAGCTCTTCTTCTCCCATGGGAACTTGTGGAGGGCTGTCCCCCAACGGTCACATATCTCCCAGAATAGCCAGATCGTGGCAGCCTCCGGCTCCCTGGACTCGGCCACGGAGTCACAATGCCCATTTCTTCCTCCTGAATTGGCTGTTCTGCGGCTGTCTCCAGCTGGCTGGCCTCGGCCTCTGAGTCAGAATGCTCATTTCCTTCCTCCTAAATTGACTATTCAGTGGCTGTCTCCGGATGGCTAGCCTCGGCCTCAGAGTGTGAATGTTCACTCCCTTCTTCCTGAATTGGCTGCTCAATGGCTGTCTTCGGATGGCTGGTCTCAGCCTCAGAGTGTGAATGTTCACTTCCTTCCTCGGCTTCTGCTCTGTCCTCAATTTGTTCCTCATTTTCCCCTGAGGGTTCCTGTTCTGGTGCTGGTGGTTCCTCTGTTATTTCGATCGGCTGGTCGATGCTTAGCTGGATTTTCTCCAGCCTGCCTCTTATCCTTGCCAACCGAGCTGACTTCCTACGCCTCTCAGGCTGTTCGGGTGTGCTGGCCACCTGTTCTTCCACCACCATCTTTCTGGTTTTTCAGCTTGCTCTGGAGTGCCAGAGGAATGCCTACGTTTCGAGGCAGCACGTTCTCCTGTAGCCTGTTCCTTATGTTTCTCTTCATGTCCCGATGCTCTAGAGGAACGTTTTCATTTAACTGATTCCGTGCGCTTCTTGGGTTGCTCAGGTGTATCCGAGTGGTGCTTAGGTTTTGGCGATTCTCTGGGCTTCTTAGGTGCTTCAGAGGTACTAGCGGGGTGCTTAACCTTTGGGGATGGCAATGCCACTCCCCCTCCTATTGCTGTAATAAGCTCCCCCCAGTTACTCTGCTGCTAAGTGAGACTGTGGCTCACTATCAGGCGAATCAGCCCATGGTGGCTAACCACTGCGTCTTCATGGTGTGCCTTTTTCAGGCATTGAGAGGCATCATGTAGTAATGAATTTAACAATGCGGGGAGGTTCACAGAACATTTTCCTTTTAATACAGCAAGGAGCTTAAGGTGACGCGGTCTTACCACATCTTTTCGCCCCTTGCAGGTGATGTAGCTCTGCACTACCTTCGCCAGCTCGCTCCAAGGTTCTCCTAGCGTTGCCGGCAGCACTCCTTTTCCCTTCACTGTCAGCTTCTGTCCTTTGTCTTGGAAAATTTCTATGGTCTTTTGCAGTCTTTCTTTCTTTCTCATCCATGTTGGTCCTGAGGCTGGCAGTCCTGTTACTTCCTCGATTATTTCCTCCGTGACCATTATCTGCTTCCCACCTACTACGGAATGTTTTTCCTGCAAATTCTGCAGGAATTCCATGGCCACAGTTTCATTTGATTCACGCAGGCGGCTGAAATAAGTTAGCCATCCTGCCCTTTCTAAGATCGCCCAAGCAACTTCGGAGACTTCTAGCTTACTGGGCTCGCTTCTGATAGCCTTGCCTCCCATGGTTCTGTTTCAGGATCTAGATGGAACAACAATTACCAGTCGCAAAGAACATAATCGCAGCAAAAACACAGAGCATGCATGAAAATAGTTTGTAAATAACAACTCTTTGCAAAAATAGCATTATCATGCCGTTAACCCATATCATACCTTTGTACCATATCATTTCCGAATAATGAGCTAACACGTGGCCGACAGAGTAATGAGGTCGCCCCCCCCCCCACGCAATATGATAGGCTGTCCCAGCTGTCAAATAGAGGAAGGGCCGCCATCCTGTCACCAAGTCATAAAGAAGTAGCATATGGAGATTTGCCATGTTTCAGATTAGACAAAGAAATACCGATATCGAGGCGAAGGGTAGATCGCGTTTTGTATAAGCCTGCGTGATGTGATGCAAGACAGGAGGATAGGACATCTGGCGCTCATATAAAGCCTGCGGTAGTCATAGTCGATGCCTTTGCCATGATTGGCGGTGATAGGTATTTATGCGACGTATCCATCAAAGTGTAAGATGTAATTATTACGAGGATAGAAAGAAGTATTTTAATATGATCCTAATTGGTGTGAATATTATGACTCCGATACCATTAACAGAGCTCTGCTGCCGACAAGTGTTCATAACCTTGGCAGAGTTGTTTGTTTCACCCCGGAACCATTATCCTTTGTGTATTGTTGAAGAGCAATTCTTGTCAAAATGCAGGTCATCATGCTGGCTTGGTAACCAGATAACCATGATGCCATTCACCAGAGAAGCGCAAAACGTGGGCAGGTTGGCTCGTAATGAGACCTCCTATTCCAAGGTTTGTTCATGTAGCGAACCCGTTGGACCATTTCCCTGGTGTGGTGGCCATTGATGGGAATGCCACTTCGCTTCCAATCTTATGATCATAGTAGGCTGATTCTTTAATGAAACCCCCTATCCTGCATTTGACAGATAATTTTTCTTTTTAT
Source organism: Pinus taeda (assembly GCA_000404065.3). NCBI lineage: Eukaryota > Viridiplantae > Streptophyta > Pinopsida > Pinales > Pinaceae > Pinus > Pinus taeda. Next base: position 5,796 of record APFE030029678.1, read on the forward strand.
TTTGCTTTTGCTCTTTTTTCTTTAAAACAGACTTTTGCTCTTGTGCAATTACACATAAGGGTGGTTCAGCCCTCCTTAAGAGTGGGAATGGCGGAAGAAGTCTTGTTATTCCAATAGGAGAATATAAATCTTCTATTCTTATTTCCAAGTAATAATAGAGAAAAATTGCAGGGACTCAACATGATAAAGATTTCCAATAAGGCAGAGAAGGTGAGACTATGACAGTCAGAATGATGAGTGTATGGATCCTTCCTTTGATGTTGCATCAATACTGGGCTGTTAAAGATAGCGATTTATGATATGCTGATCTCGGTATATCTTGGCTTTTATAATCATGGCATAAGTATATAGCTTCTCTTTATGGCCTTGGAAAGAGAATGGACAACACATCCTTCATCTGAACGGAGCGAATCAGCAAAAACACAGAAGTGTTGTTCCTTTTTGAAAAGGAACAGCAAAAATATTGAAGTGTTGTTCCCTTTTGAAAAGGAACGGCAAAAACACACAAGTGCTGTTCCTTTTGAAAAGGAACGACAAAAATCAAAAAGTGTTGTTCCTTTTGAAAAGGAACAGCAAAAACCAAAAAGTGTTGTTCCTTTTGAAAAGGAACAGCAAAACACACAAGTGTTGTTCCTTTTGAAAAGGAACGGCAAAAATCAAAAAGTGTTGTTCCTTTTGAAAAGGAACGGAAAAAACCAAAAAAATGCTGTTCCTTTTGAAAAGGAACGGCAAAACACACAAGTGATGTTCCTTTTGAAAAGGAACGGCAAAAATCAAAAAGTGTTGTTCCTTTCGAAAAGGAACGGCAAAAACCAAAAAGTGCTGTTCCTTTTGAAAAGGAACGACAAAACACACAAGTGCTGTTCCTTTTGAAAAGGAACGGCAAAAATCAAAAAGTGTTGTTCCTTTTGAAAAGGAACGGCAAAAACCAAAAAAATGTTGTTCCTTTTGAAAAGGAACGGTAAAAACCAAAAAGTGCTGTTCCTTTTGAAAAGGAATGGCAAAACACACAAGTGTTGTTCCTTTTGAAAAGGAACGGTCAAAAACACACAAGTGCTGTTCCTTTTGAAAAGGAACGGCAAAACAAACAAGTGTTGTTCCTTTTGAAAAGGAACGGTAAAAAACACACAAGTGTTGTTCCTTTTGAAAAGGAACGGCAAAGAAAACCATATATACAGAATTTACAATTTTATATACAAAATGTGGTAAAGGATGAATTTCTTACTGATCTAAAGGGGAGGAAGTTTTTGCTTCCTCGCCCATAATCGTGATATTAGTGTCCTGGCGTAGCTGCTGACAAAAAGATTCCCGAGTGAGAGGTTTGTGGTACAGACGAACTCGGTGGCCGTTTACCTTAAATGTATATCCGGACCCATCGATTGTGATCAGAGTAAGGGTCCCATTGTCATGGACTTTTTGAATCTCGTATGATCCCAACCAACGAGTCTGAAGCTTCCCCGGGAAATCCTGAAATCTAGAATCATATAACAGAGCCCAGTCTCCTTCATGAAATATCTTGTCTTTGATGAGCACATCGTGCCACTTGGCTCGCTGCTGTTGAATAAGTGCTGTATTTTGTAATGCAGAGAGCCTTATTTCATCTAACTCATTAATTTGCTGTAATCGATTTTTCTGTGCTTCACTTAAATCCAATCCGACTTCTTGGGCAATTCGCAGCGTTTGGATCTCGAATTCTATAGGAAAAATGGGCTACTTTCCGAACACCAAGTGATATGGTGAATAGCCGGTGGTGCTCCTCCATGTGGTTCGATAAGCCCACAGTGCTTCGGGTAACCGGGCGGCCCAATCACGGCGATGTGAGGCAACAGTTTTTGTCAAAATGGACTCTATTACCTTATTGCTGCTCTCCACTTGCCCGTTTGCCTGTGGATGGTATCGGGTAGTAATCTTGTGCTGAACATGATAGTTATTGAGCGTTGCAGCTAATTTATGTCCCACAAATTGTGGTCCTCTGTCTGTAATCACTTCCCTTGGGAGACCATAATGTACAAACAAATGGAGCAAGAATTGTATTACCGAATCTTCTGTAGCTCTAGGCAATGCCTCCGCTTCAACCCATTTGGTAACGTATTCAGTTGCCACCAAATATAGGTTCTTTGGTTTGATGGCGGGTTGATGGGTCCGACGAAGTCCAGAGCCCAGCGTTCGAAAGGTTCGATCACTAATTGAGGCCGCAAAGGCATTTCGTCTGCTGGACCAGGTCGTCCTGCACGCTGACAACTATCACATGCCTGGACAAATTTTTTCGCGTCTTTGAAAATTGTAGGCCAGTAATACCCCGTTTGTAATACTTTATGTGCTGTTCTTCGTTTGGCGAAATGTCCTCCACATGGCCCGTCGTGGCAGGCTTTCAAGATATCAAAGATTTCGTCCTCCCGAATACATCTTCTGATTTCCATATCTACACCTGTGTGAAACAAATAGCCCCCAACCCAGGAAAGTCGGTTGCTTTTCTGAACAATCTGCTTCTGTTCATTGGGAGTTAAATGTTTTGGAAGTTTACCTACTGCAAGATAGTTAGCAACATCAGCGTACCAGGGAGTTTGAATAGCAACAACAAATAGGTGTTCGTCTAGAAATTGGTCCTCGACTGCTGCTGTTTCAATTGATTTTGGTATTCTTGAAAGACAATCAGCTACCGGGTTCTCCTTCCCTGGTCGATCTCTGATTGTAATATCAAACTCCTGCAATAGGATCAACCACCTGGTTATTCTTCCATTTGTAACAGGTTTATTTGCTAAATACTTGATAGCAGAATGGTCTGTATATAAAATAATGGGATAGCCTGTAATATAGTGTCTAAATTTATTAACAGCATGTATCCTAGCTAAGAATTCTCTTTCGGTGACAGTGTAATTTAATTCAGCCGGGGCCAAATTTTTGCTGATGTAATAGATAGTGTATGGTCTTTTATCCTCTTCTTGGCCCAAAACTGCACCGATTGCTGTGTCTGAAGCGTCAGTTGAAATTTGGAATGGTAAATTCCAATTAGGTCCTCGAAGGACTGGAGCTGTAGATACCAACTTCTTTAGTTCTTTGAAGGCTCGATCACATTTTTCTGTCCATAAGAAGTCAACATTTCTAGTTAATGCATGTAAAGGTGTAGCAATATGTGAATAATGTTGTATGAATCGTCTATAATACCCAGAAAACCCAGGGAAACTGCATACCTCTGTTTGGTTAGTGGGGGTTGGAATAAGCAAAAGTATTTGAATTTTAGCCGGGTCTACCTGAATACCAGCTGCTGAGATATAGTGTCCCAGTATGAGCCCTTTGGTCATCATCATGTAACACTTTTCGTGACTCAAGCAAATCCTGGTGGCGATGCAGCGTTCTAGGACTTTTTCGAGAGTATCTAGAGCTGGATCAAAGTCATCTCCATATGGTGTGAAGTCGTCCATGTAGACCTCCAGTCCATCATTGATTAAATCTGCAAAGATGCTAAGAACAACCCTTTGGAATGTGGCCGGAGCATTACATAATCCAAAGGGTAAGACTCGATAAGCGAACGTTCCCCAGGGGCAAGTAAAGGTAGTCTTATCCTGGTCTTCAGGGGCAATCTGAATCTGATTGTATCCGCTGAAGCCGTCCAAGAAAGAAAAGAATTTCTTGCCTGCTAAGGTGTCCAGTACCTGATCTATGAATGGGAGAGGGAAGTGATCTTTTTGTGTAGCTTTGTTTAATTCTCTATAATCGACACAGATCCTCCATTTCCCGTTCTTTTTAGGTACTACCACAAGTGGGGAGACCCATTTGCTGTCAGAAATAGGGTAAATAAAATTAACGTCTAGGAGTTTCTTAAGCTCATTTTTTACAATGTCTTTTAAGTGGGGGTTGAGTCTTCTTTGCGGTTGACGAACAGGTCTTGCATCTTTTTCGATGTAAATACGATGTGTGCATAGCTGGGGATCAATCCCTTTCATATCGGGATAGTCCCATGCAAATGCCTCCTGATACTTTCATAACAACTGGATGAGTTTTGTCTCTTGCTCTGGTGTCAGATTAGCGTTGATATTTAAAGTTTTCCCCAGTTCAATTTGCACTACTTTGCTATTAGCGACAGAAGTCACATGTATGATTTGATCATGTCCGTTTTTCAGGGGATCCTTCTCTAATTCATTGTCAAATGCCGCTTTTATCATAAAACAGTGTGCATACGATGTGGATTCAGTTTGATTAATGAATTTGTTGATGGCGTCGTCTTCGGTTTGATCTTTGAAATCTAGCGCTTCCTGGATTGTTAATGGGGGTCTAATATTGTCAGTGCTATATGAGGCAGGGCGGAGATTGGTTAGTGATGTATGAGGTGTGATGCTTGGCTGCGCTGGAGGGTACAAGATTAGATTTTTAATATTCGGCCCTCTGGTTATAGTCATGTTTCCCTGCCGGCAACCAATATAGGCGTCAGCAGTAGCGAGCCACGGTCTACCTAGAATTAGCGGATGTCCATCTAGTCGGGTTTTTGGATTAATTATCAGGAAATCGGTCGGGTATTCGCAGGAGTCCACTGAAACCATAATATCATACAAGGTGCCTTCTGGTCTTATTACTGATTGGTCGGCTAGTTCTAACAAAGTGGAAGTAGGTTCTACCGATGTAATTCCGAGCTTTTGGCAAGTTGATGTTGTCAAGATGTTAATTGCAGCCCCTAGATCAACTAGAACGTTGGTCAAGGTCTGCCCACAGATTTGAACAGTGACAATTGGGTTTCCAGGGTCCTCGTATTTGACTGGTGTCTCTTTTCCTGATAGGAGGTCAGATAAGGTGCCGACTACCTGGACTTTTGGGTTAGGGGTTACATTTCTTTTTATTTTTCTGCTACATAGGTCTTTTATGGTTTTTGTATATATGGGGATATCCTGTATAGCTTGAAGGAAAGGAATTCTTATATACAAGTTTTGAAGTTCTCCCAGAATATCGAAATTCGGATATTGCGTTGGTCGCGGGATGGCCAATCGTTCTGGGAAAGGTGGAGGAGATGTAATTATTCGCTGATGGGCTTGGTCTTTACTTACATCTTCCTCTTGTAACGGCTGTGTTTAGGGCAAACTGACTTCCATGTGAGGTTGTTCTAGTGTTCCCTCGGTTTCTATTTATTCGCCCAAGATCTTAACTGGAGATCATTGCACTCCTGCAGGATCCGGTTCAATCTTCTGGGGGTTCTGAATTTTGAAGAGATGAACTGGTCTATTATTTGGATTAGGGTTGGGTTGGGGCTGGAGCTGCGGTTCAAGTTAGGCTTGGCGGATTGTTGTTGTTAAGGCTGGCCAGAGTTGGTTGATGGGAGCGAACTGATCCTGGCGATTGATATGTTGATCTTGGCCAGTTTGTCTGCCAGGGTGAACCTTGCGAGGTAGAAGGGGTCCATTGCGGAGGATATACATTATTCTGCCAGTATGGTGGGGGATATGGGAATTTTGGCCAACCAGATTTATTCATCCAAGGATTCGGAGTAGGGAACATTTGAGGTGACCAATTCAAAAATGGGTGCTGAGACTGGTTTTGCCACATATTCTGTTGCTGAGCATTAAACTGCGGGGGTTGAAAAGAAGAGGAGGGGTCTGAGAACATACCAGATTGCCTTGGTTGCCATTGACGACGCTGGTTAATAAAATATGCTGATTCTGGCTCCTCTTCTGCTTCTTTGTATACTGCCTTCAAACTAGGAAGTGAGGGGCAGCTTTCAGTCAGGTGGTCCTTGGTACAGATAGCACATGTTTGAACTATATCGAGTGGGCATTCCTTGTGGCTATGTTTCTTCCTGCATCAAGGACAGAATATTGCTAGATTTTGTTCCGCCTCTGCTTGCTTCTGTTTAGCCTGCACAATATCAAGCTGTGCAGTCAATGTCCCCAGGATATCAATTTTAAAATTTTCTAGCAAATTTCCAAGTTCCACACGTGTTACTCCCTTTGTTGATGTTCTGTGATCTCTGGTAAAGCGATCATATTCTGCTGGTTTTATCCTTGTGCTGCCTCTTGAGCTCCTGATACACAGATCAATGATGTCAGTGAAATTTTCCTGATAAATGTCTCCTTTCCCCATAATATTCAACATTTCAATCCATTGCTCTTTCATACCTCTAATTAATGCGGTTTTCAATACATTATCAGGCAGAGGCAATGATGCATAGGGAGATCTTTGCAAGTTATATTGGAAACGTTCTACATATTCTTCTAGAGTTTCGTTTGGTCTGGTTGACATTTGAAAGATTTCATCTTTTAGCTCTCT
>APFE030029684.1:0-12197 GCA_000404065.3 Pinus taeda
AATGATCCACACATGGACGAGGTCCTATTTGGTTAGCCGAATTTGTGAAGAAAAGTACTAATCAAAGGGTGGTCAACAAAAAGTCCTGTGTCAACTAGGACTCTATTCAAGCACGCAGGGAAGCCTGAAACTGTTCCAAATTCATGGACTCGTTTTTGCCACCTGCAGGTAATCTCCATAACACAATCTAACATCCTCTTTGCATAGATTTACTAGTCATGGGAACAAAGAGGTTGAATCCTCCGATTCTGAGCTGTTCACGTGTCCACTGCTGAAGAAATTTCTCCAAAATATAGATATCTATTTCCTCTTTAAATATAAGCGTTTGCAACGCAAGTATTTAGTTTTGATATTTTTTTTTTTAGCGTTATTTTGCTGTTGTAACCGAGAGATATATCCTCTGTTTCATAATAGAAAAAACTCTGTTTTTCATGATTGTTTATGTGTGGTTTGAAGTGAAGTGACAACATGTTAATCCAAAGCTGTACAGAGGGCCCCTATTGGCTAAGTTTTTTCTTTCATTTGGTATAGTTTTCATGCATATTTTCTCTTACTTGAGTTGTACATATTTCATGTTTCGTTTATGGTATTAATTGTTCTACTCTTGTACATGTTTTTGCATCATTGTTATATTTTCCACTAACACTGATTAGTGCATTTTAGGATAGGTTATGTTCGACCTTTTCAAAGTAGTTCTTTCATCAAGTGGTGATCTGAGGCTTGCTTCCTCTATTGAACTTTAGTTTTTAATTCTAGCTATTATGCTTTCATTTTAGTGAGATTTTTTTACTGCCTTTAAATAGTTTAGATATCATTTCTTCATGCTATATGACGATATGTCCAGAGCCTTTAGCTTAACCCCATTTCAAAATTTAATTGCAGAGCTATTTTGATTATAGGTGAAGTAATTTGATTTTGCTTTCATTAGTCTGCAAGTAGATAGTTTAGATATCAGTTCTTCATGCTATATGATAATATCTTCGTAGCCTTTAACTTAACCTCGTTTTAGAAGTTAAGTGGCAAGCTATTTTGATTATAGGTGAAGTAATTTGGTTTTAGTTTCATTAGTCTGCATGTATATAGTTTACATATCAGTTATTCATGCTCTATGATGATATCTCCGGAGCCTTTAGCTTAACCCCATTTTAGAAGTTACTTGGCAAGCTATTGTGATTATAGGTGAAGTAATTGATTTTGTTTCATTAGTCTGCAAGTAGATAGTTTACATGTCATTCCTTAAGTGCCATATGATGATATTTCTAGATTCTTTAGCTTAACCCCATTTTAGAAGTTAATTGACGAAATATTGTGATTATGGGTGAAATCAGTGACTAGTTTTCAACTTCTTTACTTTTTGGTTTTGAGTGCAATAGTTTGTTAGATTTCAATTCTGTAATTAGATGGAAAGTAGAGACAATAACCTCATTTTCAGTACTTTATCTTTAGCTTGATTTATGTAGCTGCATGTTTTACACTTTTGTTCAAAACTTTGATTTTGTAGACAGCATGTTTTGAAATCTTTGAAGTTCTAAGTTTGGAAATTACCATAAGACATAAACCTTGTCTTTAATCCTATATCCACACTTGATCTTTAAAAGTATCCTTAAAACTTTAGAATAGGATTTCCATTTGCATTAAACACTTTAGGAGACCAACAAGAACAAAACCCTAAAACAAGATAAAAACTGAAAACAGTAAGGTAAGAAAAATGTTGTCTTGCACATACAATGCACTACACTTCATCAGTTTATGACTCCCGGATTGATAAGTTATGTAGCAATTTAGGAAACACTAAATTGACTAAACATTTTGGCGCCATTGTTGGGGAAGTGTAATTAGGTAGCCTATTTCTTAAATTAAAAAAAAAATAGTGAAAAATTGATAATTTCTTGAAGTATGCTCTCCTCTGCACCTAGTGTGATCTGGAGGATTAGAAAAGAGAGTTATTAGTTCAATAATTTCTTGAGTATGCTCTCTTCTCGCACATAGTGTGATCCGGAAGATCAGAAAAATGATTATTAGCCCAATAAAAAAATCATTACAAATACCATAATTCATGTTCATATAACATTTTTTTTTTAAATTAATCAATTTAATTAAAGGGTAGAAAAGACAAAACTACATTTGAGATAAATGTTAACACTTGAATTTGTATTTTGTGTCTAATATTTAAAAGATTAAAACTGTATGATTTCTTATTTAAATTTCTATTTCATGTGTTTTTTGAAATGGCATACACATGTAAGAATTTTGTTTTTCAATGTTTGTATGTGTAGTGTGTTTTCTAAATGCTTATTTGCTAATGTATGTTTTTAAATTTTTGTGAATTACTTATTTGAAATTGTACGTTGTGTGTTTATTTCAATTTGTATATTGCTTGCTTGTTTATTTGAAATTGTACTTTGTATGTTTTTCTTTACTGGAAATTGCATATATATATATGTGTGTGTGTGTGTGCGTGTGTGTGTGTGTGTGTGTGTGTGTGTGAATGTTTATTTCTGAATATTTGTATTGTATCTAGCTTGAAATTGAAATTGTGTTTTTGTAGTATTGAATTCTGATTGTAATTAACTTCATAGTGTAAATTTGATTTTTTATATAAATTGTATGTTTTTACATTGTATATTGTTTGTTTACTTATTTAATGTTGCATTTGCATTTCTAAGTTGCTTTTTTTGTATTGACTTTGGAATTGTATAATATGTGTTTTTCTATTTCAATTTGTATTTTGTGTTAAATATTTAAAATTTTAAAATTGTATATTTTCTTATTTAAATTTGTATCTTGTGTGTTGTTTGAAATTGCATATACATGTGAGAATTTGTTTTGTCAATGATGTATCTTTGTATGTATATGTGGTTTTGTCAATGTTTGTTTGTTAATGTATGTGTTTAAATTTTATATTCCATTGCATTTGAAATTGCTTAAGTATGTTTACTAAGTGTTTTTCCAATAAATGCTTGTTTTTGTTATGTTGATTTATATTAGCAATGAATTCTAATATAAACTTGAATGTGTGTATTTTACATATATTTTCTTAAATGTTACCTTTTTATTGTATTCTATTAGAATTTGTATTTTGTGTTTAATATTTCAAAATTTAGAATGCTATATTTGTTGTGTGTTGTTTGAAATTGCATATACATGTGAGAATTTGTTTCGTCAATGTTTGTTGATGTATATTTGTATGTCTATGTGGTTTTGTCAATGTTTGTTTGTTAATGTATGTGTTTAAATTTTCTATTCCATTGCATTTGAAATTGCTTAAGTATGTTTACTAAGTTTTTTTCCAATAAATGCTTGTGTTTGTTATGTTGATTTTTATTAGCCATGAATTCTATTATAAACTTGAATGTGTACATTTTACATAGATTTTCTTAAGTGTTATCGTTTTATCATATTCTATTTGCATTTGTATTTTGTGTTTAATATTTACAAATTTAAAATTGTATATTTGCTTATCTATATTTGTATTTCGTGTGTCGTTTGAAATTGCATATAGATGTGAGAATTTGTTTTTCCAATGCTTGTTGATGTATCTTTGTATTTGCATGTGCCTTTGTCAATGTTTGTTTGTTAATGTATGTGTTTAAATTTTATATTCCATTGCATTTGAATTTTCTTAAGTATGTTTACTAAGTGTTTTGCCAATAAATGTTTTTGTTTGGTATGTTGATTTGTATTAGTGATGAGTTTGATTATAAACTTGAATGTGTGTATTTTACATATCTTTTCTTAAGTGGAATGTAATTTTTCCATGCTATTATATTAAGTAACATATACATATTTCATTGGACATGCATAGTTTGGACCTATGGGTTTCTTTGAGTAAAACAATATCTAAATAATTGTAGCTAACATAAATAAGAAGCACAAATTTTATGTTCAAATCTAGATGGAACTAGCGTCAAAGTTGTGAAGAGTATGCACACATGCAATACAACTTATTGTATGCATGAAGAAATCATACATTAATAATGGTATGACCTCCATAAGTAGGTCAATGGGACTATCACCCAAAAGTAACAATATGTAATGGAATTTTGAAACCTTCTCCTAATGCATGCGATTAATATTAGTAAGACAATATTAAATACAAGTTCAAGGCAACATTATCGACTTGAATCAAACTCCAATGTGTCAACTCAAAGCATGCAACCACAAAATTCACAACCTTGTTTTGCATACCCATTGAAATATGGATGGAGTTCCACTGATATCTTACAATATGTCTGTCCAAGATGCAACAAGAAAAAGATGCTAGATATTACAAAGGTACTTCATATGGGAAGTGATAATATTAAAATAATTTGTATGTATTTATAAAATTTATATCAAAAATAGATTGGATATGGTGGTGTTTATGCACTTCAATTAAAAATAGAGCAATCCAGTTGTAGTCTAATGACTAGTAAGAAGTACGCTAGGTTTGGAGCATTACTATCTGAATTAATTAAAAAATTCTTGATAAAGCCAAAATGTTTCGCATTAAAATAGTCATGTAGATCTAAGGATCTTATGCTAATAAAATAATACATGCACCAAAGGAGTGATATATAAAAATGGCTCTAGAAGGAAGAATAATAAACTGTGCAACAACTCGTTGTTGAATCAATAGGATGCTTTAAACATATTGGATGGTTAGGTGGGACTATTAATCAGGATGGTTGTACTCAAGCATATAATATGAAATGTACATTTTATACCACTATCAAAAAATCTTGAAGAAGTTTGCTGGCTAGATTGCCTTAATAGTGTTGTTGGTTCTGAATAGGACAACATAAAAAATATTTCCTAAATGATGAAAGAATTCATTTGATAATTGATAAATGAGTTATATTATTTTGTTTCCAGCAATGATTTAATGTTTAATATGAAGTGTAAAATGTGAATAACTTAGGTTCACAACTTGGTAGGCATAGTACCTAGAAAACTTGGAGCATGTGGAATTAAGAGTATGGTAACCTTCATTTATAACTCATGTATGGGAGATGTATCTATTTTCATATTTATTGTTCAATTGGTTTTGAACATACACTAAAGTATTCATGGCCAACAAGGTGTAGGAATAAGTGTAAATAGAACAATAGTAAATCATATGACATGATTAGTTTATGTGTAAAGTACTTTTGAGTACCAAATAATTATTTTCTTAACAACAAGGCTAAAAGTTGCTATTAAACCTCAAGTATAATACTGAAAGTCATACTATATTAAATGCTTACTTTATGATTTGGCAGAGGTCATTAAGACCCGTTTTAGCGACCAAGTAAATTCCAAAACTCAAAGTTATTGGTATGATAATGTTGTAGTATTAATGAGTTTGATGAAATTATTCTGCAGCCACAAAACACATGAAATGGATTAGATAAATAAAAGCACCTAAATACATTCACATAAAAAAATTTATTTACTTATGCTCGAATAATAGAAATTGAGCAAGACCATGAAATTCCTTAATTTCCTATCGCCAAACCGAGCATGGTTTAGTCAAAATTGCCTAAAGGTAATATGAAAAATTAAAGGAATATTTGGCATAATACTAGCATGGTTGAAAACGTGTGGATGAAGGATATTTCATGCTATGGACATTGAAATTAGGTACACATGTATAGGTCATAATGTGTACAAACAATATATATGGTACTGGTATGGATGCATGTATTGCATGATGATATATTACATGTATAGTTGTGTGTGTGTAATGCACACTATGTGTGGGTGCACATGATAGAAGAAAAGCCACTAGGTGATTGTCTGCTATGGCAATCGACTCAGAGTGCGTACTGAAAAAAGAAGCTAAGAAGTGATTCAAGGATAAGTATCAATATTTTATTTAAGTTGTCTATGAATGTGATTATGATTTTGATCTATGTCGATTATAGGTTATCTATAATTGATGGTGCATATGATTTTGATGGTTATGTTTTTGCTAATTTGATATGATATTTTATACATGTTGATTAATCAAATGTGCTATTTTTACTTGTTGTGACTAATGCAAGGGAATTGCAGGAAGCAAGTGGTTGACAATAACACAAAAGAATTAGAAGAATGTAAGGAAAGAACATGAATTTCTTGAAACACAATGAACACGAGGAATTATATTTAAAAGGTGGGAAACATAACCCATAGTTTCCCAAATAGTAGTATTGTAAATCAAGTTAAGATATTAACTATGGTAAACAAAGTTGAGTTTCTATATCTAAAATCTCTCGCAAAATTGATTGAAACAAATGCTACCAGTTGCAATGGAGGGAGATGTGTGGGTAAAACTCTTTTGTAACCGATATATATATATATAGGAAGAGGTGCATGAGATGGCGAGGCTGTGGGAATTTATAAATTCAGAAAAAACTATGTGTGAACAAAGGAAAGAATATTGTAAGATGTAGTAATACACCAAGGACGATGTAAATTTAAGGGCGGGAGTATGTAACCCCCTCCATTATATGCTCTACTAACCTAAGCTAAGAAAAGCTAGGTCCAAGGTGTAACAATGAAAGTAAATGCTTTATGCTTAAATAAATAAAGCTAATATAAAACATTTGGAAAAGGGGACACCAATAGATGAGGTTCTTTCCAAATAAAATCCCATCAGTGAATGGGAATGGATAACTCTTTCATGATAAGAATTCTAGATCCCATTCTAGATAAGTTTAATGGATTTGGAGATAATTATTCATTAATTTACTTGACCTTAACTAGGTCGGATTTGGGTTTTGCAGTCAGTGTCTTCAGTGAAATCATTTCAAAGAGTCTTAAGACCCATTGGGTTGAAACGAAAGGCGTCTTAAGGTATCCTCAAGGAACCTTACACATTGGTATTAAATATACTAATTCATTTGATGTTAGAGTGATAGGTTTTTCAAATTCATACTGGGCCAAAAAACTAGATGACTGATGATCAATAAAAAGTTATGCATTCAGCATTGTTTCTGGGGTCATTGCATGGAGCAACAAAAAGTAGAACATTGTATGCTTGTCTTTAGTAGAAGCCAAGTATCATGCAATGTGTGCTGTGAAGAAGTTTGGTTGAGGAGACTTCTCCATGATTCCAAAGAAGAGCAAAATATGCAAGAATTATCAGATGAACAGAGCTTGATCAAACCTACAAACAATCGAGTGTTTCATAAAAACACAAAGTATATTGATACGCATTTTCACTTTGTTAGAGAGAAATTTCAGTCAAAGGAAAAATTAAATTTAAGTTATCTAGGGAGATGTTAGGAGTACTAGTCGACCCTTTCTGCATTAAAGGGGAGTTTTCAAATTTCACTTTGTTAGAGAGAAGGTTCAGTCAAAGGAGTTTTATATTCAATATTGTAATACTTGTGATAATGTTGTAGACATTTTTACTAACTCCCTTGGAAGAATTAAATCTAAGTTATTAAGGGAGATGCTACGAGTACTAGTCAACCCTTTCTCCCTTAAAGGGGAGTGTTGAAATTAATGGAGAAATTATTATTGGAGAGAGTTCCTTCATTAGTTGTGTGTGAGACTTAGTTTAGGGATTAGTTTCTACATTCTACGTGGTTGTTCTAACTCTCCTACTTGCATGTAAACTACATATATTCTTGATTATTAATGATGAAGTGTAGAGTGTTCTTGTGAGCTGCACAAATTCTTGAATATATGTTTGTTTTGTTCGATCTCTAACATCTATAATACCTTGTTAAATATGGTTGTGCTGTTGATTGCTTATAAGTATTGTTGTGCTGACTTGCCTTGTAAACTTTAAAATAAGCATACTAGTTGGTTGACCTAGTATTAGCTAGGTCATTATACCATAAAGAAACTAATTTTATTCTTGAATATGTATATATACCATATCTTTTCAAATTATAGTAACATGAAAACCTAAAAACATATGGGAAAAATGTAAAAATTTACCTCTCATTAAGTCTTTTAGGTAATAATAATAAATTAACATATATTTAATAATTATCACCAAATGACATATATTAATTAATACTTATCATAAATAAAAATATTAATTAATAATTATAATCATAATTATAATCATTACAATATTTTCCATATTTATAAAATTAGAAATATTTGTTAAAAAAATAAACGGTGCTATGTTCAAAATATTAGCTTCATGGGATGCCATCTACGTTTCTTTATCTATGGATGGGCACTCCACTCTGAAAATTAGAAAAGCGGATCAGTTTTAACCGAAAAAAACTAAATATTATGTCTGAAAAATATATAGGAAAGCTCAACAAACATGATTTTCAGATACCGTGACAACAATTACATTATTTTGCATGCAACTAGGGAATTGATGACATTTTAGGAGTACTCTTAAGTATTTTGTTTCAGTCGACTATATATTGTGTACATACAAAACACTTTTATCTATCTTCCCACATGCTCCCTTACATCGGCAACATCTTGCATTTGCTACTGAGAAAGAAACTATATGCAAGTTAAAACGCTTAACTGGTTTTTGTGATTGTAGTGAAAGTCATGTCACAGAGTCTAAACGGTTATTTCTCCTCTAAAACGACCGATTGTATATATGTGTATATATGTTATTTACTCCGTCCAACTTGTAATACGGATACTCAGCCTTTATTTGTAATCTAAATTACCATATATTTGTGATTCCCCTAGCATGAACATTTAGATCTTTATCTCAACATGAATATACACTCTAAAATATGCAAATATTTATATTCAATCACAATTTTAATTAGTTCCAAATAATTGATTCTAACCAATATTCTTAAAATTATCTTAAAAAATTAAAATCAATTATTCACTAAAAAACATGAAAATACTTTTTTTTTCAGAAAATAAAGAAATTTAGAGAACAAAACATCTGAAAACACCTTTCCTTGTTTAATGCGTATGTTTTTTAACAAGGGACAAATTCGTGGGGCAGTGTAGAAAACGACCACATTCAGATTTAGTTTCCCTCCGATTGAGATGGTAATGACACGTTATTGATTATTATGATGTCATAAAATATTCCACCGCTATATGGGACCACTGCGTAGCACGAGGAGGATCAAAGGACCATTATCCGTCATTGTTACGATGTAAGAAAATATTTCAACTGTGATATATTTGTTCAGGGATTATATTTTCATTCCCTAAATAAATTGCAAGAAAATTTAAGCGTTGGAGTGTGATGACAGTTATATCGTAAATCATATGTGTTCTTGAAACTTCATTATGTTCGATCTGATCTATTGGATTTGACACACTGAATGTTTTGTTTGTGAATGTTGGAACAAAATTGTTAAGATTTCAAGAGTTTTGAAATTAAAACGAAATAGGAGAGGGACTTGTGAAAGGTTTTACAAATTATTCGTAGGCTTTGTGTGTTGTTTGTGAATCAATAGAATTTGTTTTGTTTCATTGCAAATATTTCTATTGAAATTAAACCAAGTAAACTATAATTGCGCTCTTTACTATGTGTGTTGGGCTTATAGTATGTATGTGACTGGAAACTCAAAACTTGGCTTTATTCAATAGAAGTGATATCAATGAGAAAGCATAGGTAAACAATGTATATATTCAAGTGTATGGTTAAGAGTTGTGAATATCTATTTTTCGCTAAGAATTTGTGAGGATTTAATTATGTAATCTCTTGTTTGATTAATAAAGAATTGCCAATGTCTATGTTTGGTGGACGTAGCCTAGATTAGTTGAGTGAACCACCGTTAAATCCCTGTGTCTCCTGTACTTGATTTATTTGTTGTGTATATGTTTTATAATCTGTTGTGGATCTGATCTCCAACATTATTCAATATGCAACATTTCGTTTTCGAGGAACATTATGCAACATAGATATATGTTTAGTGTTTAAATTTATCATAAAATTTTAATTGAACGGATCGATAATAAAATTATATTAAGGGTGGTTTCTTACATAATGCAGTTATAAATTTTTAAAATAAAAGGTTTCCATGAGGTTAAATTAAATTATATATTTTCTAAGATATAATTACATTTAACAAAAATATGCTTAAATGAATTATTTTACTATTCTAAAAAATTTAAATTAGTTTTTTTTTTATTATGTTTTTTCAAATAATATATTTTTCAATTTATATTTAAATTCTTATTAAATTTTTAATTTAATCTTATTAATAATCATATATTTTAAAATAAATTTAGATATCATATTTTTAATTAGTTTTTTCTGATTTTAATATAAAAGTTTAGAAATTTTTTGTATATTAAATAGTTATAATTTATTATATATAAATTTGTGGGGCATATCAATTGGTGACCTACTTCTTATGAAGTATTATGTAAATCATGAGATTTAAGGTTCACATCTATGTGTGGGTCAAGCCAACGAAGAAATAGTATTATATATCAATTTAAAAAAGTGATACAGTAAAATCATAAGGTTCAAGGTTCAAATCCCCCTGTGGGTTAAGCCAACAAAGAAATAGTATTATATATTGCTCTTAAAAAGTGATATACTAGTATATAGTTCAAGTACATCTAATGGTTAAGAGCACCCCACAAGCTCAAATCCCAAGCTATAATGGCTATCAATATGTAACATAATCCAAAAACATGGCCAATAATGTAATCCTACAATGGGTATTAAAAGTATGAAGTAAATAGCGAAGCCAAAAAAGAAATAGTATTATATATTGCTTCTAAAAAGTGATATACTACTATATAGTTTGAGTAGATCTAATGGTTAAGAGCATGACACAAGT
The DNA here is from genome assembly GCA_000404065.3 of Pinus taeda. NCBI lineage: Eukaryota > Viridiplantae > Streptophyta > Pinopsida > Pinales > Pinaceae > Pinus > Pinus taeda. The sequence goes on from APFE030029684.1 coordinate 10,695, forward strand.
TCAAATCCAAGGTAAAATGACTATCAATATGTAACATAATTCAACAACATGGCTAATAATGTAATCCTATAATGGGTATTAAAAGTGTGAAGTAAATAGTGATGCATTTGGTCTTGATTTTGGCATCAAGAAAACCCAACAAAGATTATTTTTCACTAAAATTTCCACTAAGATTATTTTTTTGTTGAAATATGCATGCAAAAAAATATTCTTATAAATAATCACAATATAACTTGTAATAAAGTTATAATTTTGTTAATTTCTTTTCTTTTTTAATCTAGGAAATGTGATAGTATTATGGGTTACTAGTTTTGATGATTATCATGGATTGAATTTTATTTGCAATTAGATCCATTTAATTTATATGACTTCGCTAGTTTGTTAATTTGAATTAATATTTTCTTTTAACTTAAATTGAAAATAAACTCCAAAATAGATATGCCTATAATTTACTAATCCTAAGAGTATCTATTTCATAGTTATAATTTAATTATTAAGTTGATGGCATATATTTAAACCCCATGGAATATGTTTGAACATTCATAGTAATATTGACATATTTCACCACTAAAATTTTTGTTGTTGAAATATGCGATGAAAAAATATTATTTATAAACAATCACAATATAGTTTGTAATAATGTAATAATTTAGTTAATTTCCGTGTTTTTTTAAACTATGGAATGTGATAGGAATATTGGGGTAACCATTTTGATGGTTATCATGGATTGAATTTTATTTGTAGTTCGATCTATTTAATTTATATGGTTTCCCTAGTTTTTCTTAATTTAATGTTAATATTTTCCGTTAACTTAAATAGAAAATAAAATTGAAAATATATATGCCTATAATTATGCTAATCATAAGAATAGATCCTTCATAGTTATAATTTAATTATTAGTTTCATTGTAGGTATTTAAACCCTGTGAAATATGTTGGAATATTCCATGGTAATATTGACATATCAATGATAGATTATTTTCATGTTTTAAAATATACTCTATTACTAAATTATCTCACATTAATTAATTTAAGAAGGTGGCATATCAACAATCATATTGGGCATGAAATGTGTATTTCTAAGCATTGGTAATTGTAATGATGCAGGGCCATCAAGGGATTTTTTTCTTGTAAGTAATGTTAGGAAAGGGCGGTTGACAATTTAATACTTTTATTTTAATAATTTGTTATTTTAAATAAAAATAGGAGAAAATGAGGATTTTGTAACTATCCTTTTATTAATAAGTGGATATGAGAGAATTTGGGTAGTTATGGATATAAACAGATAAGATTCTAGATGATAGGATTTGTTGAGATATTTTAGTGGTATTGAGACATTAAGGGGATTGAGCATTAAATTAGATTATTTTTAAAATTGTATAAATAGGAGGGGCTTTTGAGAGAAAAATACATTGAGATTGTGAGTTAGTGTGAGATTGAGAGTAGGCTTGAACAACAAGGCTGTAAGCCTTCAGCAATTGTAAAGGGCCACAAAAATGAAATA
>APFE030029690.1:1936-13243 GCA_000404065.3 Pinus taeda
CTCATAGAATAACGTGTGTTTAGAGAAGGATTGCTCTTGTTTGGTTTGTTTGTCACTAGAGAGTCTTAGACTCCTAGGGAGGTTAGATTTGTCCGCAAATATAACTCTTTCCGCATGACACGTTGTAATTTACAACTTGTTAAATTCAAAAATCCATGGCTAGTACAATTAGCTACAGGAGCCAAGAGGCGAGTAATAGCCAAAGTCAATGACTGCTCTTTCACCATAACTGGACAACCAGTAATGGCTGATCTGAACGTGCTTCCCCTTAGTTCCTACGACATTCTAATCGGTATGGACTGGCTGGAAAGGCATTGGTCGTTATTTGATTGCAAAACCAAGATTATTTACTATAGAGATCAACATGGAGCTAGAAAATAAATGCAAGGAATTAAGCGACCAGTGCAGGTCCGACTAATAACCGCAACCCAACTAACAAAATGTATCCGGAAAGGGTGCCAGGTGTATGCCATTCAAGTGGGTTATGCGGATTCTAAGGATAAAACAGTTACATTGGATAGTATCCATGTAATACGAGAATTTACAGATGTATTCGGGAAGAGATTCTTGGACTACCGCCAAAAAGGAATATAGACTTTACTATTGAATTAGTACCAGGTGCAGCCCCAGTGTCACGAGCACCCTATAGAATGAGTGTGCCCGAATTGACAGCATTAAAAATGCAGTTACAAGAATTAGTAGATAAAAACTATATTCGTCCCAGCGTGTCTCCATGGGGAGCCCCAATATTATTTGTTAGGAAAAAGGACGGAACCCTTCGTATGTGCATTGATTACGGTCAGTTGAATAAGTTGACCATCAAAAATAAATATCCTTTACCTCAGATCGACGAATTGTTTGACCAAGTGAAAGGTGCAACAATATTCTCTAAGATTGATCTGCGATCAAGCTACCATCAGATCCAAATTAAAGAGGAGGATATCGCTAAAACAACTTTTAGAACAAGGTATGGTCATTATGAATTCGTGGTATTACCTTTCGGGTTAACTAACGCCCCTGCAACTTTCATGTGTTTAATGAACAACATCTTTCATCAATATGTGGATCGATTCGTGCTGATATTTATCGATGATATATTATCCCGCACCATAGAGGAACACCAGGAACATCTCAGAATGGTGCTACAGACCCTTCGAGAACATCAGTTATACGCTAAGTTTAGTAAATGTGATTTCTTCAAAGAAGAAATCCAATACTTGGGTCATGTGATTACAAGGGACGGGATTGCAGTGGATCCAAAAAAGATAAAGGCCATAATGGTGTGGCCTGTACCAAAGGATGTAGCGGATATCCAGTCCTTCATGGGATTAGCCGGGTATTATAGATGGTTTGTGGAAGGCTTCTCCAAAGTGGCTTTCCCCATCACTTCCTTGCAGAAAAAGGGAAGAGCATTCCAATGGACCCCAAACTGCCAGAAAAGCTTCGAGCGGTTGAAACACCTGCTCACCACAGTACCCATTTTTAGTATAGCTGATCCTGATAAGGACTATGTGGTATGTACGGATGCAAGCAAAGAAGGATTGGGAGGAGTATTGATGCAAGAAGGTAAAGTGATTGCATATGAGTCTTGAAAGTTAAAAGAGCACGAACAGAAATACTCTGCTTATGATTTGGAGTTGGCTGCCATCATACATGCCTTAAAAATGTCGCAGCATTATCTTATGGGCAGGAAGTTTCTGTTGTTAACCGACGACCATAGTTTGACCAATTATTTTATCCATCCCACTTTAAACGCTAGGCAAGCACGGTGGGTGGACTTTTTAAGCGGCTTTGATTTTGATATCAAACATTTGCAGGGAAAAGAAAACTGAGTGGCAGATGCCTTAAGTCGGAAGGTACAAAATTTGTACGAAATCTCCATCAGTGGATGGAAAAGTCCTTTTTGGGAGATGATAAGGGAATCAGCAGACCAAGATGCTGAATATCAGCAACTAAAACAACAATCACAACAGTCCACTAGCGGGAAAAGTTAGCAAGGATATGAGTTAGATGAGGCAGGGATGATGTACTACAAGCAAAGGTTATATGTACCCAACCAAAATAGAATTAAAAATTTGATATTGGATGAATTCCACATAAGCCATTATGCGGGTCACCCGGGTTACCAGAAAATGATTACTGCAATTCGGAAAGATTATTTTTGGCCAGGAATGAAAAAGAACATCGATGAGTACTTGGCACGGTGCTTAGAGTACCAACAAATCAAAGCAGAACACCAGCACCCGGCAGGATTGTTACAACCATTACCTATCCCGGAATGGAAATGGGAAATCATTTCCATGGATTTTATCACTGGGTTGCCTAAGACAAAGAGAAACAACATTTCCATTATGGTGGTAGTAGACAAGTTGAGTAAATCTGCACATTTTATACCAGTACAATCCACGTATAAGGCTGCACAGATTGCTCATATTTTTATGCAGAATGTGTTCAAATTACATGGGCTTCCGAAAATGATAATTTCAGATCGTGATGTGAAATTCACATCATCTTTTTGGAAAATATTATTTGCTGATTTAGGAACTCAGTTGAATTTCAGTACAACATATCATCCTCAAACTGATGGACAGACAGAACGAGTGAACCAAGTGGTAGAGGATATGTTAAGGGCTTATGTAATGCAGCAACCTACGTTGTGGGAAGAATACTTACACCTGGTAGAATTCGCGTATAACAATGGGTATCATACCTCGACGCAAATGAGTGCTTTTGAGGTTCTGTACGGCCGGAAATGCCGTACACCTTCCAGCTAGGGTGGACCCGAAGATAGACTGAGTCTAGGACCTAAAATGCTTAAGGAAATGGAAGATATGGTGAAAAGGATGTGTGCTAATTTGAAAGTTGCTCAAGACAAACAGAAAAATTTTGCTGATCGAAAAAGAAGGTTCAAAGAATACCAAGTTGGGGACCATGTTTATATCAGAATTCAAGCCAAAAAGAGTACATTACAGTGGAGTGGGTGTGCCAAATTGGCACCCCGATGCTGTGGACCCTTCCAAGTCTTGGCAAGGATTGGACCAGTGGCTTACCAACTCACCTTGCCGAGTCACATTCGGGTCCACAATGTTTTCCATGTTTCAGTATTAAAGAAATATGTCTATGACCCTAGGCATGTGATCAGATGGTAGAATATTCAGGTGGGAATTGTTGTTACAATAAACCTGACAAAGAATTAGTTTAAAAAAAAAACCTAACTTAAAACATTGTACAATGCAGGTCGAACCGGAAGGAGAGGTCCTGGTCGAACCACTAAGCATCCTCGACCGGAGAGAAGTGCAACTGCAGAAATGAGTTATTACCCAAGTTAAGGTGCAGTGGCGACATTTTGGGCCTGAGGAGGCCACTTGGGAAGATGAAGCACTAATGAAAAGAACCTATCCAGGACTATTCATGGCTGGAAGACATCGAGACGATGTCCAATCTAAGGGGAGGGGATGTAATGACCCCGGAAAATTTATATAAATAATTCTTCTGTTGTTACCACCGTAGGTAAAAACATTGAACAAGGAATTATTATTATCTTTTTTTAAAAGAAATGATTATAATATTATTAATTCAGAATTTGAGCATGGATTGAATAAATAAAATATGGTAACTTCTCATGGGGAAGTTGTTTTTCTTTTCTTTATGACTCAAAGAAAACAGTTGCCAGTAGGAAGGGGAAAACCCTAACTGTTTTTCTTTCCTCCCATAGTAAAGATGGGGAAAAGAAAAGGGACCGGGCTGTTGAGGAACAGACGGGGGAAAAAGAAGGCAAAAAGAAGAAAAGAGATTGTGCTAAGTCTAGTGAAGACCAGATAGCACGGGCACAGGTAGTGCACTATATTTGCTAAAGGCAGAGTTCTGGAAAATAAGCTTGGGGGGAGATTCGGTCTTGTTGATGAGTCTCGTGGTCGGGAGGAAAAGAAAAGCAAGAAACCAGTTTTCTCCACTCTGGAGAAGTGTGGGAGATTGTAAGTGAAGAAGTACAGGTAAGTATAACTGCAACTTTCGTATTTCGGAAAATAAAAACTGTGTTATTAAAGAGTACCATTTAGGAGTTAGATTAAGTGGTCAGATTGCCTCTGTCGAGGGTTTTGAAATAAAAGGGGAAACTAGTTGTTGAGGTTCTGTTATAAAAGAAATAAAAAAAATAAATTTAGTTACATTTTGTTCAGGATTGGGATTTAAACTATGCTCTGGAAATAACTTTGGGTTATTCAGTAAAATCCGAGTAGGAGATTCCTTGGGCTGAAGGTGGCTACAGGTATCTATTAGAACACCCGTAACCCCATAAAACCCGTAGCAGAACCTTGGAGGGGAACCTGTAAGGTTCATATTAAAGGAAGGAGAAATTAACTGTATACTTGTATCATCAACGAAATGAAAATAATAGGCAAATTTGGCAGAACTGTAACAAAGTAAGAACGAAGATTTAAAAGTTCTGGAAGCAAATAAACTTCGTATAGTAAAATAATAAAGTAGAAACCCTACTCTGTCATCAAACGAGTACCCTTCCATTGTGGTAGAATGTCATTATAATGAATCCAATACTGAATAGAAAAGCTAAGCGACAACATTCAATGAATTCTAGTGATATTCCTCATATCATAGGAACAGAATGAAGATGGCGGAAGCTCAAATGAAATTGCAAATGTCTTATGAATACACCTGAATAGTCCCGGAAAAACAATATACAAATAAATGTATATTAAATAAATTAAACCTGTCAATATGAAAGAGAAATCACGAACTTGAAGATCAGGTAAACATAATAACAAACATCACTGGATGCTACGGTTACTGTATATACATTCAAATTAAGGTAACAGAGGAAAATACAGTCAAATGCTGCCAGGAATTCACCATCTATAGGACAAATTTAACCAAGACGTTCAAGTGCGTTGAGCGCATAAGAAGTAAATACCACGAGAACTTATATACATATCGAACAACACAATTGTAGGGTAAATATATATATATTATATATATAATTATTATATATATTATATATATAATTATATATATTATTATATATATATATATATATATTATTATTAGTATATATATATATACTATTCAAATTCGAGAAGTCTATTTGATGTCTTAATTAGAAGATAAACCCCATGCCGAGACCCGTTAAGATCCTCGAGGCATACCTGGGTTCAGGGTTTTAAAAAAAGAAACTCAGGAACCCAAACCCGTATCAGTACCGAGAGATGCATAGAAAAAGAATAAACCAGTTATTATATATATACATTGAAGTTGCTCTGAGAAGGCGCAGTTGGGTTGAATTAAAAACCCGAGAACTTGCCAAAAAAATGTTTCCACACAGAACAGAGATAAAACATAAATTATTCAGGAGTCCATACAATTGAAATAATAACATTACAGTCCAATAACAAAGGACAGTTAGTCCTTAATAAGACGCAAAGTGCATCGAGACATTTCCATGAAGGTTCATGAGGACAAAGCCTCATTAAGCGGCGACTATTGAAGGCTCTCATAGCCGAGAAGATAATAAATCGAAAACATGCTCCCAACAGGAATCAAGAACCACCTGACAAGAGATGAACAATAATTAAGCTGTCGCAACCGACGTCCTATCGCATAAAACCCTGGTGCAATAAGAGGTCGGAATAACTTACCAGGTTGAGTTAATCTTTATTTCAGGATGAATAATGTCATTGCTCCATCACCGCAGCGTCGAATCGCTCCAAACCCTGCATGGTTCATACCGTAACAAATTAGAAACTCATGCCTCCACCTGACCATTATAAATTGATTAATGGGTAAGCAGTAAAAACTATGTAAGTTACCTATATGGACGAGCAGAGTTACAGTATAGGTCGCCTGAAGGGTGCTCGGCTCGCCTTCAAGCAAAAGGCATGAATAACTTTGGCTCAAGACCATAGTTGATCTCTGAGAGCCAAATGCTCTAGCTCGAAGCGACATCAAAGGAACCCGCTCTAGAAGCAACCTCGCACTTAACAAATGAGGATCGAAACCCTAAGTGCTGCCCTGTATAGTTAGCCAGAGTACTCACAGCCGTCGATGGAGGGAATGGATCTCCTCCGTCGAATTAATCTGGAATCCCGAGGATCAGAGTATTACGCTGCAGCATTAATGCTGACAGCTACTTCCAAGATCGATATCGAGGTAGAAGGTAGAGCAAATCACGAGGAGTGTCTAGCTGTCAATCCCTCGGACAGTTAGCATTTAATAGGTAGGATCAATCCGCTGTATACCGCCAGCGTAACACCATATGGAACGTTAAGACCAAGTGGCCGAGGACGGTAAGTAAACCAAGGTTTAATGTTGCATTGAAAATCCGCCATAAATGATGGGTATGACAATCGTACCATCCATTAATATGTAAATAATTTTTTTTTTTATTCCAACACTTTTATGTATTTTTACTTTGAAAGGGGAGTTGTGACAAATGGTTTACTCTTTCATCTTTCCCTACATTGATGAGCAGATTGACTAATAGATATATGAAACCCTAAAGATATTTTAGCTATAAATATAGCTATTATTATTGACGGTTCATATCCATGTTAACATTGGAACACATTCCCAAAATAGTATGCTGGACCTTTGTCAATAGCACGTTCATAAGGCTTTGACCTCTGAACTTTCGCAAAATGGTATGCTGGATCTTTGTCAATAACACGTTCATAAGACTTTGATCTCTGAATTCTGTTCATGAATTTGCCAGAGATAACCTGTACCATCATTCATTATTCAATGTAGCAATTTGCATTGCGATTAGTGGTCATGTGATGTCAAGCGTCGCGCAATGGAGTTGTCTATAATGCGACTTTTTGGAGATTCCGGCGACGGAATCCGGCAGAAGAAATTGAGGTTAAAGCTTGATTTGTCGCAGTTAAAATGGTTTTTTAACTGCATATTTGGATTCAGCACCCTGAAAAACCCTTGAGACACTTTGATTGTGTAGAAACTAGCTATCAAACTTGCGATTCCAATAAATTGCTGCCGGATTTTGACTGGAAAAACCCACCGGAAAGGCTTTCAAAAAGTCGCATTATAGACAACTACTCGCGCAATAAGTAAAATATTAGTAATAATATATTAATTAACAAAAGTAAAGGTGTTTTTAAAATAATCAATCACATCAAAATCATAAATCAATTAAATGTCTTTTATTGGAAGGATATTATAAATAGAAATTTCAACCATAATTATTATTAAAAATCTGAAAATTTAGTAAATAAAACAAATCAGTTTTCATTCATGGAAAATTAAGATGTGAAAATTAGAAAAATAAAGGAAAGCAGTTTTTATTGGTATTATGTTTTTTTGCTTTGAAAGTTATGTAAATTCTGACTATATTTTGAAAAAAGTTGGCAGAGATTTTGGTAAATCTAAGTAAACGTTGTCAAACTTCATAATTTTAGGTGTTTTAGAGGTTTTTGATGATGCTTAATCTATTTCCACCATAAAAAACATGACCCTGTATCTACAAGATTTTTTGAATTTTTTTACTCGAATTCCAACTATTTTTGACCATCCAAGCAATTCCTCCATCTTTGTAAACAACTCCATTCTCATTCAGTAAAAATTAATTAATCCAAACTTCTATATAACCATAAGATTAATAAATTTTAAAAATAAAATAGAAATTACAAAATCCAAAGCAATCACTTCAACCCATTGGAAAAACAAAGTAATAATCTCAACATTTCTATTAGGTAGTATAATAAATCTATAATTCAAATAATTAATAAATTATTAATAAAATTTATAAAATTATTATTAAAGAAAAATCAAAATTAATAAATAGATTACTATTTTTAAATAAAAATACAATGTTATAATAGAGAAGATACAAGTTTAACCTACAAGTATATATCTCTTTTCTTTATAATTACTTTTCTAGTTTACAGAGTGTGTAATTTTATCTTTTCATCAATGATTTATTTATTACTTATAATATACTATTAATAAATAATAGATATTTAATTTAATTTTTATTTTATTTTTATTAATTATTAATTATTTATTTTTTTTTTTTTTTTTATTTTATTTTTTTTTTTTTTTTTTTTTTTTTTCTGAATTAGACTATTGTATTATATATAGGAAACCAAAATACAGTTACAATCAGGCTAACAGCGAGATCCTACTGCTAGAGATAATGGTAGAGACGATCAACCAAGTAATGCATGCGTTTAGGACCTAGAAAAATTCCCACGCAGGGGAGAACCAAAACCAAAACAGTGAACCAGACCCAAATGTTGAACAAAATTCCACACAGGGGAGAGCCACACTGGCCGTCTTTCCCATCCCAAAATACCCAACTCATAGACAATAAGACACGTATACGGCATGACCAGCCTAGACAATATAGCACGTAAGCTACCAAAGACAAGTGGACAAAGAAACCTAACCGAAGAGACCATGAGCCGAAACCCGAACCGTGCAGCAGAGCGAGAAACGAAGCAGCGAGCTATTCCTTCGGCTCCTCCACGATTGGGCAAGGTCTGTAATAGTCCTCGTCCGACACCGTGGTTTCAGCTTCCTCGACTGCTGCAGGTTGACATTGGCTGCTATCCTTGTGAGGATTCGGCATATCAACAACCTTGCCTTTATCTGCCTGGGCCAAGTTGGCCTCGTGGGTCTCGTCCCTCGGAGGTGCAAATTCAGGCGGAGTGCTGGTGCTGCCATCTTCCTCAGATTCATCAATGAACAAAACTGAAATGTGGGCATTAATACGCGGGCGGTTCAGGTGGCTTTCGAAGGAGAAGATGGCGGAGCCAAAGAAGGGGGCATCTGAGGTTCCAGGGGTGCTAGCTTCCAGGAATTTGTTAGGCCGAGAGGGATTGGAGGCGGCAGAACTGGGGCAATGGCAGAAGCAGTGACAGTGAGGGCAATTGCAAGGTGGGCGGGTCTCCTCCACAGCTGGGCGCCGCAAGGTTCCTCCTCTGCTGGTGCCTCGACGGCTTAGCAGCCTTTGACGTTCGCGGGCCATGTTGGTAGGGAAGTGCAGGGAATAATCAAGCTGAACAAGCAGGTTCAGGCTGTAACAGAGCAGGGCAGAGCCGGAATAAACCAGAACCTGGAAACGAATCAACCAAAAATCAGGTAGCAGGTGAACAGGGACGCAGAGAGGGCCCCTGTAAATAGAGCTCCCAGCTCTGCCTCGGTGGTCGTCCGCCATTAAGGTGGCCATCACATCCATCGCAGAGACGAGATGAGTAGCGCAACTGAGGGAGGCCGGAGTGTTAATGCTCCCGGCCTGCCATCCTGTGGCTATTAAAGCCATCATCCGGGAGTGACCTGCTCCTCCGTTTCCCAAGTAAACCTTGCGCGTGATGGGCATGTGGCCTTCACGAGACCCCTGTCCCGTCAACCAATTTGTGCTAGCTGGCACCCGCATCCGGGAAATAAAAAATAATAATTATAAATACGAAAAATAATATTTATCATTGTAAGCTATTTCTGATTTTGAAATATGCTTATACAGATTAGGTAGAAGATAAAATTAATAATAAAATAAGGATATATTAATATATATTTTTTATTAGTAGATGATAAGTATTAACTTCTACTCAATATCTAGAGTATTAAATAAAAAAATTGAATTTATTCAAAAAATAATTATTTCTTTTATATTGTTTTATTAAAATAATAATTAAAAAATCAAAAAAACATATACCATATTAATATGAATATTATTTTTAAGATGTGTGGTATTAGTAATTTATAATATTGTTTTTGAAATTAATAAATTTTAATTTAATATAATATCTATATCTATATATTATAATAATATACTAAATTCAAGTATAAAAAAATCCGCGCGAAACATCACGATCGTGTGTTATCAACGGTCGTGCAGCAAGCAAAATATCTGTTCCTCATATTTGTTCTACAAAAGTCGAGCTCGTTTCTGACTTTCGTATTGCGCTTGAATTTATTACATTAGGTCGGCTCTGTAAACTCTTTATTGATGGAATTTAATACGACAAAATGCTGAAATGGATGGCCACATGCACTGTTCCTCCTCTTTTTTTTTTCTCAAATTTACAGAGGGTTTCAAGCTTCCGTCCAAGGCAGCCAGTTGGAAGAGTTATATTTTATTTTGAAATTCTGAATCTGAGCTTCCATTCACGTGCGAAGACAAATTTCTCAATCCAAGCAAAGAAGGATACATAATGAAAGGACGGCAAAGCAAAGAATGATGCGTATGGGGTTCTATCCTCGTGCGAAGAAAAAAATGAAAAATGGGAACAATATCGCAAGAACGCCATTGTTAACCTGTAGCGATCAGAAACAGAAAACAGGAAAGTAACTAGTTCGGTGAGCTACTCTACATTGTCCTCTTCATTGCTGGAATCAGCCATATTGATTAACGGTTGTTCCATCATAAGACATTATGAATGAATGAAAAGTATAAACACGGTGTAAATAATATATCAAGTACCCAGGTTCAATTCCCCACAATATATATATGTAATTTAATTGGGTTAAATGTTAATATATATTTTCAAAATTTTTATTTTCATATAATTAAACTTTTTAATATTAATATTGTGCATTTTCCTTTTCATATTTACATTATATTGACAGATAATTCTTAAATTTTTTTATAAATAAATAATATATTTATTAACAAATAAATGTTTTTTTAAATAATCAATTTTAATATTAATATATTAAATCTTTTAGTATGGTGTATTTCCTTTTCATATTTATATTATATTAATAAGTGTTTTTAACAATTAGTATGGATAATCATTTAACATGTCATGGTTTAACATTTAACATTTTTAATTTAATGTCAATCTATTTAAAAATCAATCTAATTATTATTATTTATAAAACACCATATAAATTTAAAATATAAAAGAAGTTATGGTAAATAAATAGAAATATAAATAAACTAGAGGTATGCTAAATAAATAAAATCTTTTTTTTATACTTATCCCATAGACATGGCAAAAAAGTAAATATATAAATAAATTTGAGGTATGGTAAATAAATAAAACCTCTTTTTATATCTTCTCCATAAACCTTTTTATATTTATGAATAAAGAGAGAGGTTTTATTTAGGTGAAGCCTATGGGCCAAATACCAAGGGTCAAATTATTATTAATACCATAGGCCAAATACCATATTTATAAAAGATGTATGTTAAATAAATAAAAATAAAAGAAGTATATCAAATAGGATTAGAAATCAACTTCTGATTATATACCAAGCCTATGGGCCAAATAGCATTGCAAATAAAAGAGATATGATAAATAAATAAAAATATAAATAAACTAGAGGTATGGTAAATAA
>APFE030029690.1:14831-69793 GCA_000404065.3 Pinus taeda
AGGGGAGAGGAGGAATGAAGAGAGAGGAGGGGGAGGAGTGGAGAGGTAGAAAAGGGTAATAGAGGGAGAGGGAGATAGAAAGATGGAGGGGGAGAGAGAAGGGGAGAGGGTTGTAGATAGTGAGAGGATTGGAGGGAAAAGAGAGAGAGAAGATTGGAGGGAAAAGAGAGAGACATAGAGAGAGAGAGGATTGGAGGGCAAAGAGAGAGAGCGAGAGAGAGAGAGAGATGGGAGAAGAGAGAGGGGATTAGGAAAGGGAGAGAGAGGAAGGATGAGAGAGAGGACTTGAGAGAGAAGAGAAGAGACAAAGGGATATAGAGATGGAGTTGGAGGGGGAGAAGAAGGATCAATAATTAAAGACATAAAGAGTGAGAAGTGGAGAGAGAGAGAAGGAGTGAATAAGGGAGAGATGGAGAGAGAAATGTGTATGTTTGGTGGGTGAGATAAAGAAGGCAAAGAGGGAGAGTTGGAAGAAGAATGGGGGAGATAAGGAAGAGAGACGGAGGGAATATAGTAACAAAAGTTGGGAGAAGAGAGAGAGAGAGAGAGAGAGAGAGAGGATGTGAGAGAGTGGAGAGAGGGAGGGAAAGAGAGATGGAGCTGGAGGGGGAGAGGGAGATAAGAAGAAAGAAATAGAGAGAGATAGGTGAAGTCACCTACTCATGAAGGGAATTCTCATGATTTGTATGGATTTTTTCACATTGACCTACATGTTCACCTTGTAGGACACCAAGAAGCCTTAAATTGCATATTTAAGGGTGGTACACCTTTAAAGCCTCATACATAATTGGTTTGGAGGATGAAGCCCTTTTGAAGTTTTTATTTAGGATTTTAGAAGAATTTTCCACCTTGGAGGCTATATGTTCACGTTTGGAGGAGACCTAGAATGGTCAACTTGCATTTTTTTAGGATCTTGTAAGGGATACACTCCTTTGGAAGCGTTATTGCACCTCTGAGACATTTTCTTCCATATATTGTAGAGACATCACTCTTGATTAAGTTTACTTCACTTTCTTATTGTACATGTGACTTGACCATCCCATCTTTTATCGATTTTAGACTAGATATTTGGAGAAAATTGTATTTTACTTCTCCATTACATGAGATAATATTATTTTGTTATAAGGAATTTAAGCATCACTCTAAAAATAGAGGTGCCCTCCCTCATTTGTACTCATGATTGTATTTTTGTATCTTTTACTCATATCTTCATTCACATATCTTTCTTGGAGAATAGTTGTTGATCAATTTTATTGACAAGGGGAATGATCAATGTTTAGAAAAACTTTGTGTGGAACAATAAATACTCTACATTTTTATAGAGGTCATATTCCTCTCTTGATTGATGGAATCCTTGTAAAACTAATTTTGAAAACTAATCTATCTTATGAAGATTCACATGCTTTAATTTTGTCTCCTCTTTCTGAACGTAAACTTGATTTTGAGAAATTCGATGAGTTAATTTTGTGATTTTCTCACACATTTCATTCTTATTCTCTTTTAGAAACATGCATTTATAAGCTTTTCACAAAATTTCCTTTTAGTGGCAATTCATTGACTGAAATCCAAGATGAGTTCGAGAATTGCCTTGTAAAATTATTTTGTAATTTTAGTTTCCATAATGATTTGTTTGTTTTTACATTCTTTCCTTTTGTTTTCTTTTCCTTTTGCAAGCATGTTCAATCTTGTAATATTAAACATTTTCGAGATATATTAAGTGAATATGATGAATTGGTTTCTCATAATCTTGAATATCAACAATCATTTCATTTCAAATTTAATTTGATATTCACAAATTCATTCCAATCATTTCATCATCATTCAAATCTAAGTCTTAAAAATGTTCCTTCACAACATGCCTTGTCATCATCTCATTTGGTAAGTTTTCATTCTTTAACAAATATTCATCCATTCTTTGATGATCCCATTGATATTTTCTTAGAGAATACTTTTCGAAAGAAATGGTTTACTAAGAGGTTAGTTTTAAGTAAACTTATGTTTGTACATAATTTTACATTAAATGTAAATAATAAATTTTGTTTTATTTTGATAGTTTTCATCATATTTTTACTAATGTGTGACTTGTATATATAAGTAGGTAACAAAATGAAGGAATGGTTACATCGAAAGTATGAATATACCTAGTCGTTTTCCTTCCATTTAGTTAGTAATTAGGAGTAGATTAATTTAGATTACATTCTTTTCTGTTCTCATTGCGGATTCAATAAGCAAGTAATGAATTTAATATTTTGAACATATATTTCTCATTTTATGATAAAGTGATTTAAAACATATCAAAGAAGTTTAAATCACATGATTGTATTTATTTTTCAAACTCCATCACACTGACAATAGTGCTTTTAGAAAAACATATGTCGAGAATTGCAATGTTTTGACAATCTTTGATTCACAAGTACTTTTGAGAAAGTTATAGTCACTACCATTGTCATCCTATGTGAAATAGAGCTTAATGAAATCCTAAAATTCATTACCTAGCATTTTAGATATAATAAATAATGATTTTGAGTTAGATACCTTGCATTGGAGAAAGTCATATGTCTTAAGAAATATTAAATCAAATTCTTCAATGGTAAGTCTCATATACTCACTTTCATTTATTTATTTACTATTTAGATTCAATTTTGTTTTTAGTTTTTTTTTCTAATATATAACTCTCTTTTGCAACTCTTCACATGCATTTTCAAACTTCCACCAGATCGAACTTTGAGCTCATTTTCCTGATTTGATTTAAGCTTTTAAAGGAAGCAATAATGATTCTCACAAATCAACCAAAATGGGGGATCTCTAAACCTTAATATTTTTCTTTAAATAATTACTTTGCTTTAAAAAATGTTAAATTTTTTTTTGCAAGTTTTGGTTTTGAAAAAAAAATCCATAGTAAACAGAAATTTCCTCACTTAAACTGAATTTTATTGTTACTAAATCCTTATAACTTTACAAGTTAAAATTTATCTAAATTTCAACATAAGAAGGAATGTTTACATGATTATCTTCTTATATTTTGTTAAGAAATTTATATAAACAATCTTGTGGAGTTTTCCTTTTAGATTTAGTTTTGGTGATTTTATCAACATACTTGTGAATAGTCATATCTTGTGAAAAGTTTGTCGTTATATCACATTTATTCTTTTAGATAATAATGTTAATAACATACCTTTGGATTTTCACAAACATCTCTTGAAACCATTTTATGATTTTTCAATTTGAAAGTAGAAATTTTTAAGGAAGAGGTTACCAAAATTGAAAACTAGATAAAAATTATATAACTCGTAAATTTTCCATTAAATTCTGAAATCTTTAAAGAACCTAAAAAATAATATCATTTAACTCTAGTTTTAGTCAACAAGGTTATTTTTAAAAAAAAGGTAAAGAATGTCTTACAACTAATCACTTTCAACTCAAATTTATCATCCAAAACACTTAAGGAGTTAATGATTCTCCTCATCCATTAAAAAAAGAATATTTAGAGTGTAATTCTAAAATATAATAAATCTAAAAGATAAGAGGTCTCATCACAAGCCTGCTTACCATAATCATAGGGAACCAATTAAATTTACATTACCAATACCGAACACCAAATCATGGTAACGACTTATGATTGTTTCAACTATATGACAAGGGGTCTCATCACGAGCCAGATTTTTCAGTTTGATTATTACTAGTGAATGGCATTGTCACCATGTGGGCACCAAACTAGGACAATGGATTATAGACATTAGTTAGAAAAGAAAAGACAAAATAAAAGCTTACCTCTAATTATTGCACTATTAAATGGATGCGATATTGCATTATTGTTGGTTAAAAGGTAACCCTGTCGAAGCTATGAACGCTTGCTGGTAGTAGTGGCCATACCTGTGATGAACAAGTACATCATAAGCTAAGTCATCAAAGGCCCCCTACTTTATCTCTATAACTGATTAATGAATGATACAAGTAAATAGGTGTTTTTCATTCACGAAAGGTTTTTAAAGAAATTACAATTTAATGAGTTTTATAGTCAGAGTAATTTTATTTATCTAAATGTTTCGAAAAGTAGTTTCCACTTCCTAAATTATTTTTACTGAGTTTTTGAAATGCCTTTATCATTAATCAAAGACAACTCGTTCTTCCAGTGAATCACCAATTGTTGTACTGTTCATCAACCGCCATTCTAATATATTATAAATTTCCTATGAAATATATTATATTAAAATAGGAACCCTTTAGTTTTAAAAATACCTTGATTTTATTTCTTCAAAAAAAAAAAAAAAAAAAAAAAAACAAAAAACATCGACATAAAAAACTGTTAATAAAATCCCATAACCAAAGTTTAATACTTAGGTCTTTTAATTAAAACTGGAGTATTAAACCTTTATTATCAAAAATGAAATTTCCAAATAGCCCTTGAAACCAAGACTCATACTTAGGCTTCTTAAGCCCTAAGTAGTAAACATGGGTTATTTGATAAAAAATAATAATCATAGTTTTTTTTTTTTTTAATTCCCAAAGGTTAAAATATTTATAACTTTGACATACCCCCGCATCACAAATCAACATAATAAACAACACACTATGCTAAAACACACAACCTTAGTGTAATGTGATTCTAATTTGATAAGGCCGGATCCAACAGGGTCGTGAACTTCATTTGAATAAAAATATCGCATCTGTGGAGATCGCAAAATACCGTAGCCCAAGTCCTGTGACCTATACCTAATGCGATTGCGATATAGCCCAAACCCGATGAAGTCATACACTCCATTTAATAAGTTCCCATGTCCGAGCAATTGCAAAAAGCCATAGGTTGACACCTTTCCACCTCTCTGCGATTGCGATATTTCAATTGGACCCGATGACGGATTTAAATCCACTGAATCAAAATATTGCATCTCGGGCAAAGAAAACGTTGCAAAAGCTTAAGTCCATACTCCTTCACCATCTACTGTAATAAGCAATATAAGCCTCGGACCCGATGGGATTATACATGTCAGTCCATAAACCCCCCACATCTGTGGCTATCACAAATTCCAAATGACAAGCACTCCGCACCTTGCCAATGTGATTGTGATCATCCAGACTCGATGGAATTATAAACTCCAGTTAGTACATCCCTGACACCCATGTTTATCGCAAATACTAAAAGGGTCATGCCTCCTGTCTCATGCCGATTGCAATTACGATCAGCTAGACCCTACAGGATTATAAACTCCAGTTCATAAATCCCCTGCATCCACGCAATCGCAAGTTTCCAATGGTCATGCCTCCCAACCCATACCAAATGAGATTGCAATCTGACATCAGAAGTGACATTAGATCCACGTGATCTGTCCACGTCATCTTTTCACATGGATCTACCATGTCACCATCACGTTATCCCTTACATCACCTCGTAGATCACAAATCTTTCGGGATTGTCGGTGTTGTGCCACTTCATTGATGTAATTGGGATCATCCTATTCGCAATCTTCTGTGATTGTGACATCACAATCGCAAAATCCACAGGGTTCATGTTATTTCTACCTCTGGTTAAAGTGTGATTGTGATAAGGATAGGTTCTGCTCCCTAATTAATTGTGATTGCAATTCGATCTTTTCCATTGTGATTATGATTTGATCTTGATAAGGAATGCTCCTTGTTTTAATGTAATTATTTTAATATAATCCCTGTTTAAGATCCGATTACAATATGGTTCATACCCGCTCCAATGCATTGTGATTATGTTGGACTCTGTACTCAATTCCAATTCGATTGTGATTTACATAAACAACCCATATATTTTCATTCGATCTTATCTTTTCTTGAAAAGCACAATTTTGATCTATGTTTGCTTATCCATGGTTTACCATTTTCCAGGTATAAACGAAGAGTTTGACAACAAAGAAAATGAAGAGGAGAAGGGTGCGTAGAGAAAGAAGCAAATCAAACCCACATAATCTGCAAACACCAGGATCCTATAATCGAAATACAAGGCCAATAAGCCATAATGAGATTTCAAAAGATTATCTTTGAAAACTATTTTTTATTTTTTCAAGTTTTGAGGAATTCCATTAATTTCCTCAGCGCTGTGTGCAGACCTGTTATTTAAAAAAAAAATTGTATTTATATTTAAACGCATTTAATGGATCGAACAAAGGGTCCAAAATCTGAGAAAGAAAGCCTTGGGGGCTTGCATTTTTGTTTCTCCAAGTCTATCCTAATAGACTAGGTTGGGTCCAGAATTAAAAAAAGAAAGCCTTTGAGACTTGCATTATTGTACCTCTTAGTCTTTCTAATAGAATGATAGGATTTGAATTCTTTTTCTTTATTTAAAGAAGCTTCATCTACTTGCATTTTTTTACCTTTGGAGAGCTTTGAGATGAAGAAAAGGGATCGAGACTGTGGATTTTACAAAATGAGCGTGCTACATCAGGTATTTTATCAATGTTTTAATGTTCTATTTTGTATAATTTGCAGTCATTCCATATTAAAATTTGTCTGTTATATGTGTATTTTTAATACAATTCAACATCATATCATTTCTGAACATGCCAACGCTGTAATTTTTAATACATGTATCAACAAATTGTTAATAACAATTATTTTAATTAACTATTTAATTAAGATAATTAATCTTTAATGTTTTCATTTCTTTGAGTATATGATTAATTTTTATTAGCATTTGCTAAACACAACCATTTTATATCGCATTCAAATAACAAGTAGACTTGGGAAATAAATAGATTTTATATGCATATACCTTAGGAATTGGATATAATTCAATCAAAAACTTATGTAACTACTTACCAAGTGTTTGATTGTTAGTATTTAAATAATTAAGGAATAAGATCTTGAGAGCTATCTCCCAGATCTAATTCCTTCATTTTTACTTCAAGTCCTTAACATTTTCTTTTAGTAAATCAACTCTTGATTGGGAGAAGGATTTTTCTTTCCTTCAATCAAGATAGGATAGATTAATTGCATATTAGTTAAATCATTCATGTGTTATCTTAAAGGTCCTCTCTTCCAGGAAAAACATTAGATTGGTTTGGTTTTTCCACAAAAACAACTTAAGGATCATTCTTCTTGTCTGATCAACTAGAAGAATTGATCTGATGTCCCTAGCTATTAGTAATTAAAGACATATTTAAAGATGATGGTGGTTGGGAAAAGTTAACTAGACCTAATTTAACTAGTTGGAGCCACTACCCCAAACGAAAAAGGAGCCTCCTTAAGGTCTAGACCAGGTAGTTTTCCCCCATGTTGGTGCAGTGAATTTTGAGGCATCAAGAGGTCAGAAGTTGGACTTGTTGTTTGAATGGTCTCTCTGGACACTCCCGACTATTGATAGTCCTCGACCAAATCGACTCCATTTACAATATTGCATGGAAACATTCTAAATCAATTTTGTTTTAAATTTGAAAATTTTAGACAATGGATTCTAAAATATTAAGTTATTATATATATATATATATATATTATATATATATATATATATATATATATATATTTATATATATAATACAGTTTTATCAATTTATATTTAAAATATAACTTTGCAGTATATTCAACTTTTGGTTTATAGTACATTTTATATGCAGATCATTTTTACTTTGTTTGTTTGTTGACCATGCTCTTCTTTGTTTTGTTTTTTTTTTTGTTTTTTGGGGCATAATTATTTTTAATTGTGCCAAGTGACTAGATTTTTAAGTTTTAATTGTTTTACTTAAAATTGCGGATGGTTGAAAAATATATTAAAGTTTTAGTGAGTGTTTTGATTATTTTGACTAATTTTTTAAAAGTAAAAGGGAGTTTGTTTAAAGTCATGTGAATGTGAATTTAATTTTATTCGTGTAATTTGTAAATTAAGTATTTGGAAT
The DNA here is from genome assembly GCA_000404065.3 of Pinus taeda. Classification (NCBI taxonomy): domain Eukaryota; kingdom Viridiplantae; phylum Streptophyta; class Pinopsida; order Pinales; family Pinaceae; genus Pinus; species Pinus taeda. The sequence goes on from APFE030029690.1 coordinate 22,688, forward strand.
ATTAAGTAATTAATTCAATTCAAAAAAAAAAATTATGATAATTTTCATATATATATAAATTTTTCATATAAAAAACATATATTGAAATTTCAAAATGTTGTATTCTTTTAATTGTTTACATAATGCTAAAATGCTTTATTATCAAATTTTATTGTTTTTATATATAAACAATTAGAGTATTAGGTTATCATATTAAGTTGTTTTATATTTTCTTATTTTAAATTCCATAGATGTTAAAATTGTTTATTGAGCTAGCATGTAGAAAAATTGAATCAACTAATAATAACACACACTCATAAAATAAAAAGAAGATATATATAAAAATAGACATGGCGGAAAAGGCATGAGAGACTTTCCTGTAGTCTCTCATTCTCATGAATTTCCATGATTAAAATAATGTTTATGATACATATAAATACATGAGGAAGTTGTCTCAAGATAGTGCATCTATCTTGAACAAACTTGGTTGAGAAAATATCTCAAAAACACACTAATCTAGGAGCCTAACCCGTTGTTGAGAATCTCTCAACCAACTAAGCCTAAACTGACTCCTAACCATCAGGAACAAACTCAATCTAGAAAGATAGGATTAAATCCTAACTTTCATGATTTTAATTAATTTAATTATTTGGACTTAGAATTGTTTTTAATGTGAGAGTGAGGCTAACATAACCCCCCTCAATGATAAGTCAAAATTAAGAACCAAGAACTATCTTCCAAGTTCTCATGCTAAAACTGTTGATCCTCAAAAACATTTGCCTGAAAAACCGCCAAAGCTGGATGCTGAAAAAAATCAAATATGAAGAGAACATGAATCAACTGCATGTTTGATTCATCTCTAAATGTCACTTGACAACTCCATCATGTGCCAAGCTACAAAAGAATCCATCTGTCCTTTTCTTGAAATCAGCATCCTTTGTCCACTGACAAAATATTGAGAACACCCACTAGCTGATGACGTTGAAAAATAACTCACTGTTGCTTTTGTTGTGTTTGAAAACTGCTCACGGCTGACTTTGTTGTCGATCACCCACTAGTGAATTTTTTTGATGCTCACTCACTGAGGAAAATTCCCACTAGCTGCTTCACTGATGTTGTCAAGACTTTCAGTCTGACAACCACTATCAATTTCATTGACATTTCCGGCCTTTGTCAGCTGAAAGGAGAGACAATCTTCTTCAAATTATTTTTGAACTCCCCCCATTCAGGTGTAGGAATGGTTCTTTGGTGTACTCCCCCATCCAAATTCATGAGATTACCATCTTCGTTTTTACTGTTGGCTACAATATATGTGAGTGAAATCAATTGTAAAAATTATACAATCTTCTGACCATGGATGACCATTCCCAGGGATCAATCCATGAATAATTTATCTTCAATCTCGTTGATTGTTGTTGTTTGCTGCATTATGTTGATGAATGATTTGACTTGCCACAATGGTGACAAGGATGGAAATCAAAACACTGATCTTCGAGATGATTGATTCTTTGAAAATGAAGGCATTTTTGTTTGATTGCAACTTCAGTTTGTGTGTATTTTTGTTTGCCGTCAACTTTCTCAGAACTAGCTGATGTGATTTGTGCAAGAAACCCAGCACTAAAAAACTTAATGGGCCTTGAATAATTTGGGATATGCAAGTTGGCGTCATCTTTGACATATCCTAAGCCTCGTCGATTTCTGTTACTTTGGATTTCTTCCCATGGCTTGATGATGGATTTGGAAGAAAGTTGAACTCGATCAGGGACCTCTTCGAGACTTGAAGTTGGTTGGATCAGTTACTTGGAATCAAAATTTTTATCTTCATCTATACAGATGAAAGACTTGGAAACATCACTCTTTTGTTGCAACTCATCTCTTTGAAGTTGTGACTCCAGTTGAAGAAACTCAATCATTTCATGTGCATGTTGAAGATGCACTTGAATATTAGCAAGAGTTATTTGGCTAATGTTCACCATGTCGCCAGCTGATGATAAAATCAAATTTTTAAGAATTTGGGACAATTGAATTTGTGTCACCATGTTATCTTGCTCACTTTGAATTTAGGTTCACTTGTACTGTTGCTTATTGTTGATGCTTTAAACACTTGCTAGATTTTTATAACTTGGTTGCTTGAACTCTTGATTTCATGCTCACTTGATGAAGATCACTTTGCTTGAATGCTTCACTGACACTTTGTGAATGCTTCAATCAACTTCACACTAGCTCGTTTGTTGTAGATGTTGTGCTTTGAACTTTTGCACTTGATTTTGACATGCTCGCTTGCTTGGTTGTTTGAATGACACGCTCGCTTGCTTTGTTGTTTCAATGACATGCTCACTTGCTTTGATTTTTTGAATGACACGCTCACTTGATTTAGTGATTATTGCTCACTTGAAGAAAAGAATACTAGAATTCACACTCGTTTGATGATGATTTCTTGTTAGATGGCTTGCTTGAACTTGCTTGATTGATTACTAACACTTTGTGGTTTCTTGAATGGACTCACTGAATGTGCTGATTTAGAAAAAAGGGTATTGAACATTGTCAAAAATGCACCCAAGAGACAAATGACAAGTTCAATCTTGCTGACTCAGTTGAAGACTTACTTGACTTAATGTATTCACCTTAACAATTTAAATTAGGGTGTCAGTTACAACCAAGAATGCACCCATACAATTCATTTAAAAAATGTTTATCTGCATAATACAAAAAGTGTTGATGATGGATGTCGTCTTGGCTTGAAATGCTTGATTTGGTAGCATCCTTAACTTGATTGTTTTGATTACATGATGTGAAATGTGCTTGCTTGGAAGATCATCTTTATCAAGTTGATGATGTGACACTTTGTGCTTGTGTACTTAAGCTTGATTACAGGAGCTTGATTAAGTGTTCTTATACTTAAGCTTGCTTATGTGCATGTAGTTGTTTAAGAATAATACAAAGAGAGCATTTTGATAAATCTGAATACAAGTCATGCACACGCATTCATTACACATAGTGTACCTTAGATCCCCCTATTCGATCTCGGGCAGATTTAGGACACAAGCACCACAAATATTATGATTTTATTAATTACTAGAGTACATCATTCTTCAATGTCACAACTTTATCGTGGAAACTTCTCAAAGAATGTCACACATGCAAACTTTGGAAGAAAATTGTCTTAAAAAAACTACGTGTAGTGAATCAATCGCTCTCAAAGTAAAATATTACATTGGATTACAATAATGAATTTCACTCAAACAAATTCACTTATCGCTCCAAATTTACAAAATATGCACCTTATGACTCCACAAAATCACTTATTACTCCATTACATAAAGAATTAGAAATACTCCTTGTCCCTCCAAAATGTACAAAAATCACCTCGTACTTCTCACTCCAAAATACTTTCATGACCCACCTTATCTCTCATAAAAACTTTAGGATCACTCTTTAAAAGTTCCTTTACATACTTCCCATTAAAATGATTATTAAAACTTTATAAAGTCACGTTTCATTTTAAACTTTACAACTTATGTATGTAAAGGTATGCTCACCATTCACTTTATGCATAAGTACCATCCACCATATGATGTATTTTCAAAAGCTTCTGCAGCAATAATCTCGTATCCTTATCCATGAGTCCACACAATTTGGATTACCAAAACAAAGCATAGACTAAGAGGCTCTCCATGGATAACGATATAACTCCCAAAAAGTTGAGAACTGCAGATATGCTCTTTTTCTAATGTGTGTTCTATTTCAAATTATTAGATTGCTATGGAAAATGGTGGAATATGACCATGTCACTTTCGTTGCACTCTTCAACTTGACTACAAAATTTATCGCTTCAAGCTATGAAGTCAACTTCGTCAATACTAGAAAATGCACATCCTTTCATATATTTGCACAGGAAAAATATTCAGAAAACTCCCAGCTACTGACAGATAATATATCTAGGCTTGGTAACAAGGGTGATTTAATAATAGTGAAATTGAGTACTTTCGCAACTATCTCTTTCCACATGACCAAGCACAGATAGCCACCCCAGAATTTCAGAAGGAAATAATATTGAAACAGGAAATGAATGAAGTTGAAAAGAGAAGGGGCGCTAGTTGAAAAAGATGTTACCAGATGAGTTTTGTGATTTTCCTTCATTGAAACATTTCAAGCTAACAGGATGTTGCGAATTGTTGGTCCTTAGAAAATTGTGTTCTTCATAATTCCAGTGCCTCAAGTTACGCTCCAACCTCTAGCTCCAGCCTCACACTCCAGCATAAATGGGATCTGAAGAAATGGGAAAGATAATTTCCACTTCAATATTTGCTCTTGCACCATTTGATTTACCAATAGTCAAGGCATTATGAATTGCTGACACAATTGTTGTCACCATACCAGATTCTATTCCCAATACAAACTAGAGGCGGCCATCAATTCTAACTCTTGGAAGATGGCTACCACAGCTTGCGCATTGCCGGATGGTAGATTGCAACTATGTGCTGGATGTTGGGAGTGACCCCAACTGAAGCTCAAATCAAAGATATTATAGAATGGGGCGTTGAACACCACAACCTTCATGCTACATCATGGATTGAACAACATTCGTAGTCACAATTTCTTAGTGAATCTAGTTCATCCAAGGTCACCAGCAAGGGAGGCAATGACAACACTTCCAACTTTGGCATATCAGGGCTCCACGCTTTTGAATTTGATGGGGCTCAACGCTTCAACTGCATATTCGTAGATCACAAAAATACGCTTGTCATTTTTTGTGTGCTGTGCTACTGTAGGCATATGATCCCTAGTTAAATTTTAAGAAATAGAATTGGAATAGACTTTGATCTGGTAGTGAATCTGTTAATCAATAGATTCTCAGGTGGCCTCAATTCCGAAGAATATGAATTGGCAATCTCTGTTGCACCATTGTATTTTGGAGCTCACAACTTGAATTGAGCATCTCTACAACCGTGAAAATGAATGGCTCCTGGTTCACCAAGATTACCAGTGGTTAGCTTGAAGTTCAGATCGAAACTGCAATCTATGGATGAGGCAAAACCATTGGAATAGACTCTCTATCTGGAAATTTCACCATCAAAGCCAATGAGCCAATGATCTAGATTCGGCTGCAGATCCAGCGCATTCAAGGAGCAGATCACAACTAAAAGACATGATCAAAACTGAATAAAACTAATAAACAAATATTACACACTCACACTCATAAAATAGTTCAGTAATAGAAGAATCTCCATCTCCGATACCACATGTAGAAAAATTAAATCAACTAATAATAACACACACTCATAAGATAAATAGCATACATATAAAAAAACCAGACATGGTAGAAAAGGCGTGAGAGACTTTCCTGTAGTCTCCCATTCTCATGAATTTCCATTATTAAAATAATGTTTATGATACATATAAATACATGAGGAAGTTGTCTCAAGATAGTGCATTTATCTTGAACAAACTTGGTTGAGAAAATATCTCAACAACACACTAATCTAGGAGCCTAACTAGTTGGAAAGAACCTCTAAACCAACTAAGCCTAAACTGACTCCTAACCATGAGGAACAAACTCAATCTAGAAAGGTAGGATTAAATCCTAACTTTCATGATTTTAATTAATTTAATTATTCGAACTTAGAATTGATTTTAATGTGAAAGTGAGGCTAACATAGAATTGTTGGACATCATTGTGTTGTTGTGTCATTTATATTGGAGTTAAGGAAATGTAAATAAACACGAAAATTGCAATAATTTTATAGTTAATAAATACATTGTCTTGTATTATATTATAGTAGTTTATATATATATAGTTAGAAACATGTTATTATTTTTATTCGTGGATTTTGTAAATCATGATGCATTGCTTGATATTCATTCAACATATGTTATTGGTAAATAAATAAATAATGACTGATTTCAGCAATAGAAATATAGATTCATATATACAAATTGCTAATATAAATTATTCTATCTAGGTGTTTTATGTAAATAGATCATGCATTGGTTTAATGCCTTCATAATGTTTATGATGGACCTTTGAAATATATATTTTTAGGATTCAATAAATTAATTTCCATATTAGCGAAGAAATATTTGACTCTGCATGTGCTTTTTATTTTAGAGGTATGGGATTGTAATGATTAGGATATTCTAGACATTTGTGCAATTTTGAATTTGCTCTAAATTTTAAATTGTTGAATACTTTTATCTAGACAGGGAAATATCCAAAACTTGATATATTTTTTGGAAATTTTAAATAAACTTTATTGTTATCCATTAATTTGGGATTAAATTACATGTTATTTATGGAAACATTGCAAGTTAAATTTTTATAGAATTTTTGAATTATGCAATAATATTAATGTTTTATGTAGAAATTATGTGTTTTTTTTTTCAAACAAGTGGAAAGAAATAAAAAGACAAATGGGAACTTGAAGTAATTAAAGAACATTACAAACTTTATTATTTACAATTGTGGTGTTCAATAGTATTTAATGTCTAAAAACTTAAAGACAGTTTTGAGTTTTCAAATACTTTTAGATACTTAGATTTTACTTTTTTGACCAATTGAGATTGTTGAATTTTTTTAGCTTGGGAGGTACTCCAAGCTCTAGATTTTGGAGGGAAAAGCACCATAAGGGTCACTTGGGGGATTGAAACCAAATCTTCGGGTTTTTACCCATTAGGATTTGGGCCAATACCATGAGAACATTGTTGGGTATACGACCAAGTCCCACATTGACTAGAAGTGGGGAGGATCATGGGTATATAAGGATGGACAAATATCTCCATTGGTATGAGGCCTTTTGGCGTAAAGCCCAAAAGCAAATCCATGAGGGCTTAGGCCCAAAGTGGACAATATCATACCATTGTGGAAATATGTGGTGTCCAGAGTCCTTACAAGTGGTATCAGAGCCAGGTTCGAAGTTAGCCAAGTGGATGAATCCTCGGAATGTGGAACGAAGGTGGGCCCCAGTAATATCACAATGGGATCCATGGATGAGATCAGTTAGACTAGCGGTGTGCTCCAGATTCTTCATGGACGTGTCCTGGTCCGAACACGGTGAAGAGGAGTTGACCTGGGATAGAGCAAGCTCAAGAGGCATGTGGTGCTCCATGTAAGGCGTGTGCTTCCAACGCATTGGAGCGAAAAATCTTGGTTGGTAGAGAGTGGGCAGATGGATAATCGTTTGAGGGGAGGCTCGATGGATGGTCCTTTGTTTGAGGGGAGGATTGTTGGGTATACGACCAAAGTCCCACGTTGACTAGAAGTGGGGAGGATCATGGGTATATAAGGATGGAAACATAGCTCCATTTGTATGAGGCCTTTTGGCGTAAACCCCAAAAGCAAATCCATGAGGGCTTAGGCCCAAAGTGGACAACATCATACCATTGTGGAAATATGTGGTGTCCAGAGTCCTTACAAACATTTCAACATGTGATGGATGAGGATGATATTTCTCGGCGGGACGAATATAACGCAACATGAATCATCTAATTCTGAGTTGTTGAAATGGAGATATGAATTTTTGAAGGTTATATTTTGGTTTTTCACGTGTGTCTAAGTTAGCTTGGAGTTAATAAGCTAAGTGACAGTTTTTCAAGACCTATTGTGACGTTTTGGAATCCCTCACATTAGTGTATAAATATGAGGTGACATGAGGAAATGTTTCTCATCAGTTTGTGCAAAATAAGGGTAGCGTTAAGGAGAAATAAAGCACATTCAATGAGAAGGACATGTATATTTAGGGTCGCAAAAGAAGGGTCACTTCAGCGGGGAAGAGAAGGAAACATGAAGCCTTCTTATGACTGCTTGAAGTGTGAGGTACCTTACTGTGGAGGGTAAGTAAGGGAACAACTGTTTTGGGTAGTTTGATGACTAATATATGGTGGGGGTTCTCCTTGAAATAAGGCTATGGATTAGTAATGAAGTCTAAACAGAGGTCGAGCCTTTGCTTCAGAGGTTGTATGGGTGGAATGAGGGTTGGAACTTAGCCCTACAACTAGCATAGTATAGCATCAATTTAAGGAGACTAGGCCACAGTATATTGGAGGCTTTAGGAACTGATTGGGAGGGCTAATAGCAAACTTTTGAGTGCCTAAAGAAAGCTTCCAAGGAAACAAAATGTGTAGTAGTCTTGGAAGAAGCTTAAGGTATGTCACTTTCTCCATAATTTCCATTTATTGGATCCTAGTATCAGGATCAGTTATGGATCGTATTTAGAGCAACACAACAAAAACATAAGGGTTCATTAAGGAGAAAAAAAACATATGTTGGAGGCTTCAACAAGAAGAGGACAGACATCGAGGGTACAAGGTTATTTTAGGGCTGCTAGAGGGTGACTGAGCTCATGAAAAGAGGACCAAGAAGACATTATTGAATGTCGAGGTCATTGGAGATTGTTTTGTGGTTAAAGGAGGGTGGATTGACCCTTATGGAGCATGCCACAAGCTTGGAGGAGCCTGTTGTAGGTAGCTGCAGTAAATTGAAGTGAGGATCAAGCATTAGTGAGGTATCGAAAAGCCAAAATCACTACCAAGGGTCATATCCTCGTTGTGATGGGAAACCACACTTGTTTAGTGCAATTCTAGGTAGAATTTAAAGGCTGGTAAGTGATGTATTTTATGCCCTAACCAAGCCTAACTTGTAGTAGTGGAGCTACAAAAAAATAGTCAACATAAGTATGTGTTTTTGGTGAATATTTGTAGGTGTTGGATCCTAGTTTAGGATTAGATTTGGATCAGTTCTTTAGCAGCCTGTGGGTGACACATGTTGGGGTTCACATGTAGTGTTGAATACCCCAACTAGGAGAATATCTCACATTAGATGGATGTCCTAGGTGAGGACATGTTGTTGGAGCCTAGATTTGTGCAATAGCTCCTCTATTGTAGAACAAAGGGAATATGTGGAGAAGTCTGTTGGAAACCAATAGAAGGATCTCCTATATGTGAGGATTTCTTAGCTAGGTGCAGATGCTATAATGTCGATTGGACACTCATGGAATATTGGAGGGAAGCATGAGAGTGGGCCAAGTGTGGATGTGATTGGGAACTTATGGTCTGCTAGAGGAAAACATGATAATGTCCAAGTTGGAGCCCGATGAGTAACACCTTGATGGAAAAAGGTAGTTGCAAGGGAGGTAGTTGTTGAGCTCAAGTGTTTGATCAACCAGGAGAAGTTTGTGGAGCTCGAGACTTGTGTATGGAGAAGGACTTCTAAATCAGATGATGGGAAATCCTACTAGCCTGTGTTCATTATGGGAGATGGACATATTGTAATCATAGGTGGAAGCCATCTGTGCCCTATGTTGGTCTTCAATGGTGCAGCACAAGAAGACCGTAGTGGGCTAAAGTCCCTAAGTAACTGAGAAGTAGTAGTGGGAAAATTGAGAGTTGTTCATAAGTGGAGTTGTGAACAACTCAATAGGAGTCTCAATGTGTTGATGGATGAACGATCAACTAGTGAGCAAATTTGATATGCGAGATTCAGTGGAATAATGGACTTGCACCATTGATAGAGGATGTAGCTATAGATTTGGGGCCAAAGGACCAGGCACGTACATTGTATGATCAAGGCATCTGTAAGGATCTCTACATCAACTAGACGGTTAGAGTATCTTGTTGATGGAAGATTGGTTGTTGATGTACTGACACCAAGCCCTATTTTGTATCTTTTACAAGTGGATGTATGAGGGCCATTATCCCTGGTACATGAGCCCTAAACTGTTGTATTATATTTTGTTTAATATAACGAAGATTGGGTTCAAAATTGTAAAAAGGTGTCCATATTTTATGCATGTTTGATTATTGTTGTTTATATTCCACTATGCAAAAATATTTCTATTGAGATGATTGGTTTGGTAGCATCAAAGATTTTAAGACTCTATCCTAGCTTCAAGGTCATGGAAATTCAACAAACATTTGGTATAATTTCAAGTACAATGTCTAATATGCTTACAATGGAAAATCTTTGACTAATGAAATTAGTTTTTAGAACATTTTTTCTCGGTATTATTTATTGTAGTTGATACTAACAAGCCATCAAAGAGTAGTATTATTTACATTATAGAATCATTATTTGACTTGATGATATACCAGATTTAGGTGGTGTCTGCTAGTTTGGGTGGCATCTAATATAGAACAGTGCAATGAAATTGTGAATGATTTTGAGTCATGGAATGTGTAGTTGTGGAATTGTAAAAGTCGTTGCAACAACTTACAAAAGAGGATACTGATAACCATAAATTTCATTTTTCAAATAAATCAGAGAAGAGGAAAAACAATGAGTTGTTTGAATGTAATTTCCGTGGTAGGTGGATTAGTTGCAGTTTTAATCAGTGCAATTTTTTATACTGTTGCATGCAATATCTTTGTTCAAATAGAGAGAACAGTGAATGACTATCAAAGGGAAACATGCACCACTTTTCTTATATGATTTATATGTTAAATTTGTTGATTCACTATGTCTGAAGTGAAAAAGAATTTTCACAGATTGTAATGCTAAAATCAGAAGATATTAAATGCACTCCTAAATATCATAGTCATTTTTGTTGTGTGTCTCGACTTAGAATATATATTCCAAGATGAGGGGCTATGGAATCTTAAATTATTGCATTTCTAGACAATTTTGTGCAATATGTTTTGCAAAAATTTACACATTTACTAGATTACATATCTAATTTAATGTAGTTATAGAACTATGATTAATGTTGAGTGATGGTATTTATTTGCAATTAATCTAGTCATGTGTGGCTATAATGTTATTTTCTATTTATGGCATAGTAGATAATGCTTTCAATGTCTAGCAAACAATATGATATAGAGTTAGCTTGCCCACCTTAGTTTGCAATTTAATGTAATCATAGTGCTATGATTACATTTGGGCAATGATTTTGTATTTGTGGTTTCTTTAGTCATGTGTCACCAAAATGTTGTTTATTATTTATGATATAATAGTTAATACTTTCAATGGATAGCAAACAATATGATACAAAATCACATTACCCATTTTTGGTCATTGTCAGCTGCAGAAAATAGATTAAAAAAATTTGCATAGGTATTTGTCGAAAAAGAATAATGTGTGGTGTGTTTTATTGATAAAAACACTTACAATTTTTCTTTGGTTGATCTAGATGGATGTGGGTGGCCACCCGCTTGTTCCACTTGGACCCCCACCACTGTCTCTTTCAGTTTTTCAGTTTCCTTAATTGTACCAAAATTTGCTATTTTTGATAGCTTTTTAGGTCTTGAACTTTCAAAGTCATTTTGAGGCCCTAAATGACATGCTTTGGGAAAATCAGGGGAAACATCTAGAAATCTAACCCTAGGAGATGAAGTACCAAAACTATGGGCCCCATTTGGGTAAATTGGTACATCAATTTCTGGGGCTCATAACATTGGCATATGATCTTTGTTTTACACGAACAATACATCATTGGACCCGGTTTTCCTGAAAAACATCGTTTAGGGCCTTAAAACAACTCTGAAAGTTCAGGACATGAAAAACTGTCAAAAATAGTAAACTGTGCTACAATTAAGGAAACTGAAAAAATGAAAGAGACATTGGTGGGTGTCCAAGTGGAACAGGCGGGTGGCCACTAACATCCACCTGGATCATTGGTGCTTGTGGCTACATAGAAATATCAATTACTAGTTTTTCTAGTTTTTAGGTTTTCCATTGACTCCATGCATTTTTTTTCTACCAATTATGCCTGAGTTTATTTCTTGCATATGCACACACTAGCTATGGGACTTTGTCCAACTGTTATGATGCGGATATGTAAAAACCTATGATTTCATGTGTTGGCCATAGGTATGCTCAAACAATTGGACCTATATCCATTTTGCACCAAGTCTTAAAAAAAATATTGCATTATGCTACGAAGCTAAATTCTTTACATTTTATTTCAAAGAATAATGTATTTATAATGCAACAATAGGCTAGTAACTTATACATGGTACAAGTAATAGATTTATAGTAATACACATTTGAATATGTTTATTATTTCAATAATCTTATGAGTATGATAATTGTTTTAAGTAGCTTTGTGCTTGCTATCTTAAATTAGAGTTGTTTATTATAGAAAGCTATATTGTAATTAGTTTTTGAAGCTAATAATTGGATTCTGTTTCATTTATACATTTTGAAAAGAATTTATAGTAATTGTCACATATTTTTCACGAAATTTTGAAAATTAAATATTGTGTCTTAAAATTTGTTAAAAGGATAATAATGCTTTTGTTGCTATTATTTTAAATTGCATAAATGTCTTTAGTTTTAAATTATGTTTCAGTTTCAAAAAAATGAAATCTTCAAGGTTCCTTATGGCAATTTCATGTACTCTTTTGTCGCAATGTTAGGTACTCAATTTCAAATTATTGTGAAACAAAATTAACATGGAGAGAAGACAATCACAAAGAGAATGTAGACTAGATAATATATGAGGTGTAAAACTTTCCTAGTATCATGTGTCCTGATTGGACATTCAATGCAATCCATGCTTTTAATGCTATAAATCATTGTCATATTTGGGAAATTTGTTCATTTGTTTCAATATACTTTATGGCAGTGAAAATTAGATTTGCGTTGAAAGGATCAAAATTGAAAGAAATTGGTCACAAGTTATCTAGATTCAATCTACATAGGTTTGAGCATTTCTTCTATTATCCCGGTGACTATTTATTTGACTCATTGATGTTATTATTCACTTTCAGTATAGTTCATTTGAAATACAACATGGAATTGTAAACCACTTTTGATATTTCTTATCACATGGATATGATGTTGCTTTACATTCATTGCATACAAAATTGAATCCTGGATATCTTCAGGATCTTCATCATGTTAATGATCTTGAAATGTACTTGAAATGATTGTCTACACCTTCTTCTATTTGTGCTTGAACTATAATTAGGTTATTGGGGGGGGGTTGGGTTTGAAGTTTGTATCAAATGGTTCTCTAAGTGGTTGTGAGTCCTGGTCCATGTTTGGCTATTTACAAATGACTAAGCATATCTATGGTTCAATTCAAAAATTCATGGATATCAATATAATATTTTTCTACATAATCAAAATCCTGAATGTGGACATTTTGAACCAATGTTGCTACATAGTGCAGTAGATAGTGTAGCTTCAATAAATAGAATGATTGACCAATGCATTTTCCCATACCAATTTTCACATGGACAATTTGAGATATTGTTAATTGAGAAAATCTTATTTGAACAAGGCTTCATGATCTACCGACAAAATTTCAATGACTTTCATGAGTCTTTGTTTGAGTCTATTTGAGCACTTGCACCATGGTTTGATATGTCTAATATCAGAAAAACAATTTCACAAACTTTTTACAATGTTTCATTTTCAATGATAATAGAGCTATCAATTTCTTACAACACCACCTAAGTGCTAAAAACATTGAACAAGAGCAATGTAGCAATGATTAGCAAGCTTGTATTATAAATTTATCAATGCCATATGCACATGGACATATTGAGGGAAAAGGTTGTGCAATACAATGTATATGTTAACTCCTTGACATTAACATGTATATATGGAATATAGAAACAAAAGATATTTCCTTGAGAAAAGCATTAAAAAAAATCTCCAAAGTCATGTACCTTATGCATGTACCAATATCTACAACACATGCACATTTCCATGAAATTATGGAAATTTAGAATGTTGAAAATATTAGTGACATTGACAATTCACTACAAATGCTCCAAGGAATCTCAAAAAGATATAAATGCAAGCCAACCTCAAGTGTACCTTGTAGATGTCGTATTAGCAAGGAATCTAGGTTTATTAGATGTTCTATTCAATTAAAGCATTTGTCAACTGAGAACATAATATAAAAATAAATAAAAATTGTTGTAGTATCAAAGGATCCCACATCATCAAATGAGGACAATAAATCTTTTTCAATGGAGACACAAAATAACAAAGAAGTCTCCACTTCTTTTTCCAATGACTATTGTAAGTGGTACACTCACTTACATCAATTTAAATCTGCAATATGCTCCCAAAGTGCTATAATACAAGAAGAACAAAATAAACATGTAAAGTCAAATAAATCAATTGAGGCATATATATAATCAATACAAGACACGCCTAAATATGCATGTTGCATTTGTGATAGATTTTCATTTGGAAAGGACGTGAAATATATTAAAAAATACATATTACCTACTATTTTCTATTTGATGCCTGCTTCAGAGTTCAAAAACAATAAACTCAATGAAGAAATATGTAAATATTGTAACAATGCAATACTCAATGAAAAAGTCTCTACATTTGCATCACCTCTTCATATTTGATGAAATGAAAAATTGATGCCCGTTGCATAATTAACGTATTTGGAAGAGAGGTTAGTGACACCAAGGATGGGTTTTGCAAAAATAAGACAACTTGGCTACAAAATATCACAAATTGGATTAACAAGAATAATCATAAATGTTCCTTCTAGTCTAGATAGAATTCAGAGAGCATTGCCTAGAGAAATTGATGACATTATGACAGCGAGAATTATGCTAAAAAGAAACTTGGAATACAAGAATTCCTATTTGTCTAGAAATACTCGACCCAAGAAAGCGATGTGTGCATTACATGACTTGCACAACACATCTATATATAAGAGTGATAAAATAGTAATCAACTATGAATGGAAAAAACATTTTGATCAAAGTAGACAAGATCATCCAAACAATAGTCCAAAAATAAACTCACCAGACTCACCAAATGAATATAATGATTTAGGGTGAGAAACGGAAACACTTGTACATGGTTATTCAGAGGTCCACCTTATCCATGATCTTGATACAAGAATAATATATATTGCACCTTCTAAAGGGTTTCATCCCCTAGGCATTTTGCAAGTCAAATTATTTGAAGAACTGAACTTTCTGACACTATTCCTTCGATCAAGTTGCCCTACTGATATTATCAACCAATTTTCATATAAAAAAATTACACATGTCTAGTGACCTTTCAACACATATCAAAAAAATATTTTCTAAAGAAATCCACATTTTGATAAACCAAGTTTCTAACTTAGCTTGGATTTCTATGTAGAAAGGAGATCTAAAAGGAAAAAAACTAGTTTCTAAAGACATTAAAAATAAAAGTAATCCTCATAAATTATTAAAGTCACCAATTGAATATCAATGTTTAAGAAGCATTCGCACATCTCCCGACTACTTTGAACATTTATGAAAATATATATTTGCAATGATACGACAATTGGGTCCACCAAATTTATGTGTGACATTCATTAGTGGTGAGCATCTTTGGGAACCATTGATAAATGCATTAAAAATACAAATTACTAACTCCATAACAAATGAGGAAAATAAATTCGATGATGAATGCATTAACACATTCATCAAATTTCAACTGGTCATATGTAGGCAATATTTAGGCATAGAATCTCGTCACTACATTCCTTGATTAAAAAAACAATGAATTATTTGGTCAAGTGCAAGATTATTTTTTATTACAAAATTCTAAAGTAGAGGAAGAAACATACCCGCTGGTTTCTTTGGATTCAAAACGTGCCAATATATCAACAATCCCATGACATCAATGTCATAGGTTTCATTGATGAATATTTGAATTGTGATTCAAAAATTTTGTTGAATCAAACGATTCAATTTCAGACTCATCACCACACAAAAAATTACAAAAAACATAAAAAATCTAGTTATAGATTTGGTTTCCCTATCCCACCAACTGATGAAACTTGTATCTTGCATCCTTTGTGAAATGAAAACAATTATATGCACATAGTGCAAAATAAGCCTTCATTTCTTCTTCAGGAAAAATCCTATTGAAAGAACATAACATTTGCGATGTTTTTAGCGGGTCTTGGAATTGAAAAACAAGAATATGTCATGCTCTTATGATTTTTTATTACTTAGCCAGTTGTAATGCTCAAAATAAATCCTTGCGATGTGTGGATAAATGAATTTGAAAAAAAAAAATTTCCATTCGTATTGGCAAGAAAACATAGATGGTCAATTTATTTTAGATGCCTATGTTGCAGCAACATATTGCACCTCTTATATGACAAAACTGGACCACTCATGACAATTTCATTCAAAAAAATTCGAGAAAATTGCATATCCCGTGGAGACAACAAAATTGAAACTATTTGTAAGCTTGGAAACACATTGCTAGATATGCAAAAAAATTCAAGTCAACAAGCAGTCCATATTGCTCTATCATTTCCTTTGTATTCATATTCTAGAAAAACAATTTTCGTTAACACTGTTCGAGCTAAGAAACAAACATAGGTTCTGAAAAGACCTATTTTGATAGAGCAAGAACCCAATAATTTTGAAAATATTGTTTGGATGAGAACTGTTGATAGATATCTTGCATGACCTGTTTCCCTTGAGCAAGTTTATTTGGCAAAATATGTTTCCTCTTATTAAATCATGAAAACAACATAAGAAAAAAACGTACATGTGTCATAAGATTCATTCGATACAATGAACACATGGACCCAGAAAAACATTATAGAGAAAAAAAGATGCTTTACATCCGATACAGGGAGTCTGAATACACATTAAATAAAAATGAAGAAACAAGGGTTGAAGCATACTTTTTGCATAAACACATTATTGATGTCACAAAAAAATAATTTTCTCGTTTAGTTGCTCCATGGGGTGATATTGAAACTGCTTCCACTATAATTGCATCCGAAAGTGACAAGATATTTATGCTTCACTTGCCATTAGAAAATAACAATAGGGCTTGTTTTAATGAAAAATATGACATTCAACAAGATTTACAAGAGAGAATGAAATTCAAGAAAACTCAAACTAAGTATGCAAAAAACAATGAACTCATTAAGCATACCTTTGTTTGGACACATTCGCATACCATGAAATTATGAGACAATTAAATCAAGAGAAACAATTAATAATCAAAAAAATATTCCTATGGAAAAAATATAATCCTCGTAAGCATTTCTATTTGTTTATCACTTGAGGTGTAGGCACAGGAAAAACATTCACTACAAAAGCACTTTACGATGCACTCGTACGACTTTATAACAAAGAATTACAAAGTGAACCTTAAAAAAAAAAGGTCTAACACTTGCATTTAGTGGCAAAGCTGCATATATTGCACATGGTGTTACAGTCCATTCAACTTTGCATTTGCCACTTTCACCATATCACATGGTTCCATTGGCTTCTAACACACTTGATGTATTGTGCAAAAAATATGAAGAAATTAAATTTCTATTGATAGATGAGGGTTCATTAATTGGGTCCCAATTGCTTTATAGCATTGAAAAATGACTACATGAAATTATGCATACTTTAGCTTCCCTGTTTGGTAACCTTGACATAATATTCTATGGTGACCTATGTCAAGCACCACCTATACGTGATTGTTGGATATTTGAACAACCACATCTTAAAGGAACCAATGCTCCTTCGAATTTTTGGAAAGAAAATGTGAAAACTTATGAACTAAAATAGGTAATGTGACAAGACAATAAAGAATTTGTATCCATATTAAACACAATTAGGACATGTTCACATATTGATGATGATCTTGCATTCTTTAACAAACATTGTTATAGATTGGCATCAAATGATCCAACTTTTCCATATATGTTTTACTTAACAAGAATGAACATGAATATAATGAAATAATGTTGTCTCTCATCAAGAAATAAGAAATTATAATAAATGCAGATGATAGAACAATTGACTCAACAAATATAGATCACAATAAACAGATCAAACTACAATTCCCATGTTCTATTGTGTTGAAAGAAAAGATGCGTGTTGAACTAATTGGAGGAAATTACCATATTCAAGATGGCTTGGTGAATGGTGCTAAAGACATTTTTAGAGCATCAACAACATTTGAAAATGGTGCGATTTGGATCAAATTTGATGATCCAGTTGTTTTCATTACTCAACGAGAAAAAATGGCACATCTGTACAACTACGGAATAATGTCTATGTGGAAACCTACTACTAGATTTTGTAGTAATAATGAATCAAACAACAAAATTAGTTTTACAATAGAACAATTTCCTATTCAAAATTCATGTGCACGAACTCTACATCGATCACAAGGGTTAACAATGGGCAAATTGCCTTTTGCCCAAAGGAAGTCAGGTAACATGGACTTGTTTATACTGCACTTTCTTGTGTCAAAGATACTAAGTCCTTCTATTTATTAAACAAATTGGAACATAGTAACTTTTCTCTCAATGAAAAATTTGTTATTGAGCTAAATAGGCTTAGACCAAATGCCTCCTATGAGCTTGAATATAACATATCTCAAAATAAAATAATTGATTATTTAACAATATGTTCATTGAACACTCGTAATTTGTCCTTGCATTTCAAATATATCATTGCTAACTATGATACAATGAGTGATGACATTCTTTGTTTCTAATAAACAAAATAAAAATCACCTCCATCAAATCCATTATTGTCTAGAAAATATGACTACATACATTTATACCATTTACATGGAAGTCCCACATACTATAGAAAAAATATTGTGGTTGAGAATCACTTCACTTATACAAAAGATAAAATTGAATCAACAATTGTAGCATTCCATGTTGAAAAAAAAGCCATTATAGTTGCAAATATATATATTGCACCAAATACATTGAAGAAATATTTAATTTCATGAAATTCATTTTAGAGCACACATGCAACAACTACCCAATTGTGCTTGTTGGTGATTTCAATTTGGACATGTTGCAAACTATCCATCAACAAAAAACAACTACTTTCATTTATGAAAAATAATGGATTCAATTTTCATACAAAAAAACCAATAACTGACTATAGCTCAGTGCTAGATCACTTGTGGACAAACCTTTCATCCAATTTTGTTTCTTTCCATGTATTTGATGCTTATTGGACAAATCATCATACAAGTTTTTCTTTACCATATATTTGTTGTCACCTTGAGTCATTTTTCCAATGTTCGTATTCTACAATTTCATTGTTGACTTGTCACAATATTTGTCACATTTGGAAATGTGCACCTTTGACATATGCCTTGATTTGAAAACATTGAAAAACAAAGAAACTCTGCACAAAAAAAAACAAGAAAACAACAAATAGAAAATTCTGGTAAGTCTTCAAACCATGAACATAAATTTGTTTTGTTTTCCTTGTATAACTATAAATGTTTATGCCATGTTTGTCATGTAATTTACACATTTTCGTTCTCACTTTGTTGCATTTTTCTCCACATACTGAATAGTATTATTTGATTTAGCTTATAGTTCATATTTCATTATTTCTTGTGCAACTTATTTTGAAAAAAATAAAATGCCCATGGTAATTCTTAATAACACATTTCAGAAGTGACCTATATGTATATTTGTTACTGAAATCTATAAAACATTTTTTTTATTGTAACTTATGCACGTTTACTACATAGCCACAAAAAATGGCTAATAGTACCATAAAAACAAAGTCCGTGTATATATAATTTATCGTTGTAGATTATACATTGTTTTAAATGTTCTTTATAGACATTTCCCTTACTTGCTGACTTGCATTTTCATTTTCTAACAATGATTGGTCTAGTCATTTGGAACAATATCATGGAAACATCTAGCTCTAGCAAACAAATATTGGAAGAACAAATGGTGGAAAATGAGAATCCAAAAAGGTTAGGTTTGTGTTGCGCTGAATGTTTGTATAGTCAAATGAAATATTTGCATTAAATCAATTTGAGTGTTTATTGAAGCATGTTGTTTTAATTTGCATATAAGAAGAACAAAAGCAATGGAAGCAACATCCTCGTCAATCATTGAAATATGCTTAGAAGCATATGTAAAAACTTTTGAAGGAAATATATTGGTTATTTATGGGCCAACACAAACTAAAATTCCTAACTCTGTTGGCACGACTGCTCTGCGTTGATTTGGTTGATAGCAACAACCAACTAACTATCACATTGAACATGGGAAATAATCTTATAGATTGTTTTGAAAACATGTTTACTATTGGAAATAGTCTTCGAATTACATATTTTGCGATAAGAAACAAGGGTATTTATGAATGACGAAACAAAAATTTTTGCATTGTGTTATAGGACA
This sequence comes from Pinus taeda, assembly GCA_000404065.3. Taxonomy (NCBI): domain Eukaryota; kingdom Viridiplantae; phylum Streptophyta; class Pinopsida; order Pinales; family Pinaceae; genus Pinus; species Pinus taeda. The sequence goes on from APFE030029690.1 coordinate 42,754, forward strand.
AAATCATGTTTGAACCAATTGAACAAGTTTGCAAAAAATGCAGACTGGCTCTAGATACAACAATACACAGTCTTCTTGTCTCAAGTGATGCATATGCATTTGGTTCAATAGGAGCAATAGTAATAGGATACCACCAAAATAACAAGAAACTAGAACTCAATATAAAATACAGTGAAACTGTAGAGGACAATGGAATTGTAATTCTATTGCTAGAATAACTGTACTTGCATTCTGAATAAAAAGCTAATAGTGTCTTTAAAACTGTGTTATTGCATCTTTGTTTTGCATTGTTATCTAGGAAGCAATTATCTCATTCTTTTTTGCATAGAATGATTAACCAAAAATATGTTACTTGATTGAATGCAATTGCTATTTAACGACAGTCATAGAGAGAATTTTTTTCAAAATGCAGTATGAATTGGAATCAAAGATGACTCTTCTATATTTTTTCAAAAACATTGTGTGAAATGATGTGAAATAGAGTCAACAATTATGCTCTGGATCAACAACTTGGAATCAAAGATGACTCTTCTATATTTTTTCAAAAACATTGTGTGAAATGATGTGAAATAGAGTCAACAATTATGCTCTGGATCAACAACTTTTCTTGACCCATTGAATGATTAATGTGCAAGAGCGCATTTATTATCTTTTATAATATCAAGAACACATGTATATTTACCAATAATTTTTTTGTTCAAGTAACAATAGCTTTAGTTTTTTTAGAGAATCTTGGAGTTTGATAATACATATTGGATCTAACAATTCAATTTTCCTTGGGAAAAAAAACAGATCAACGAGTGTTGAAGCCAATTTTTTTTCTTTCCTCCTTTTCAACAAATTTGGAATAAATGAAAACAACTAATTCATCCAATCACATATAAATTCACAATTGTAAATATGGCACAACATTTAAGTACGATCACAACATTGAATACACTCTACAAACAGAGAATTACAAAATTGATTGTATGTTGCAGATGCCACAACTAAAAGAACATTGCCGAGTTATTACTGAGATAAGCTTTCACGAATACATGCCAAGCATGTCATCTATAATTCAATTTAAGAAAACTTTGTATTCCAGGTCTTTTTACATTAACAATTAACAACATTATTGCTGAGTTAAAAGAGTTATGACCAAAGACAAAAATACTCTTTCATACATCAAGTTCATACATTTTGACAGTTAAGTTATTGTTGCTCTTTTCATTTTTTACTTTCTGTATGGCACTAATTCATAATTCACAGATACTTGCATAAATACTAATATACACTTTTTCTTTTATTGTAGGTTGCAGAATTACAAAACACAAAAAACATTTAGTCGAGTGCTTTCTAGATATGTGCTGAAATATCACAATCAAGTTTTTTTTTTAACTAGTTCTTGTTTCTCTTTTTCCTATAAGTTTTCCTACTCCAGATGGAATATTATTTTGCTTATCTTTAAGTGATTAGGTAAATGATAAAGATTATATTAACAAAAATAAGGAATATATTAATATATATATTTTTATTAGGTAGATGATAAGTATTTAACTTCTACTTAACATTCTAGAGTATTAAATAAAAAATTTGAGATTTAATTTCAAAAATAATTATTTCTTTTATATTGTTTTAATTAAAATAATTAATTAAAAAAATCATATAAAACATATCCCATATTAATATGAATTATTATTTTTTAGTATGTGGTATTAGTAATTTATAATATTGATTTTTTTATTAAATATTTTATTAATATTAATAATGATAATAATAATAAATTACAATGACAATAGTCTATTTTAAAATAGAAATTATAAAACTTTTAATTTAAATTAATAATCTAATATCTATAAAATATTTATAATATATATACTAAATTCAAGTATAAAAAAATCCGCGCGAAGCATCACGATCGTGTGTTATCAACGGTCGTGCAGCAAGCAAAATATCTGTTCCTCATATTTGTTCTACAAAAGTCGAGCTCGTTTCTGACTTTCGTATTGCGCTTGAATTTATTACATTAGTCGGCTCTGTAAACGCTTTATTGATGGAATTTAATACGACAAAAAGCTGAAATGGATGGCCACATGCACTGTTCCTCTTTTTTTTTCTCAAATTTACAGACGGTTTCAAGCTTCCGTCCAAGGCAGCCAGTTGGAAGAGTTATATTTTATTTTGAATCTCTGAATCTGAGCTTCCATTCACGTGCGAAGACAAATTTCTCAATCCAAGCAAAGAAGGATACATAATGAAAGGACGGCAAAGCAAAGAATGATGCGTATGGGGTTGTATCCTCGTGCGAAGAAAAAAATGAAAAATGGAAACAATATCGCAAGAACGCCATTGTTAACCTGTAACGATCAGAAACAGAAAACAGGAAAGTAACTAGTTCGGTGAGCTACTCTACATTGTCCTCTTTATTGCTGGAATCAGCCATATTGATTAACGGTTGTTCCATCATAAGACATTATGAATGAATGAAAAGTATAAACACGGTGTAAATAATATATCAAGTACCCAGGTTCAATTCCCCACAAAATATATATATAAAAAATTTAAATCGGGTTAAAATGTTAGTGTAATATATTTTCAAAATTCTTATTTTCATATAATTAAACTTTTTAATATTAATATTGTGCATTTTTCCTTTCATATTTACATTATATTGACAGATAATTCTTAAATTTTTTATAAATAAATAATATATTTATTAACAAAATAAATATGTTTTTTTTAAATAATCAATTTTAATATTAATATTTATAAATCTTTTAGTATGGTGTATTTCCTTTTCATATTTATATTATATTTATAAGTGTTTTACAAATTAGTATGGATAATCATTTAACATGTCATGTTTAACATTTAACATTTTTAATTTAATGTCAATCTTATTTAAAAATCAATCTAATTATTATCTATCTATAAACACAATATAAATTTAAAATATAAAGAAGTTATGGTAAATAAATAGAAATATAAATAAACTAGAGGTATGCTAAATAAATAAAATCTTTTTTTTATACTTATCCCATAGACATGGCAAAAAAGTAAATATATAAATAAATTTGAGGTATGGTAAATAAATAAAACCTCTTTTTATATCTTCTCCATAAACCTTTTTATATTTATGAATAAAGAGAGAGGTTTTATTTAGGTGAAGCCTATGGGCCAAATACCAAGGGTCAAATTATTATTAATACCATAGGCCAAATACCATATTTATAAAAGATGTATGTTAAATAAATAAAAATAAAAGAAGTATATCAAATAGGATTAGAAATCAACTTCTGATTATATACCAAGCCTATGGGCCAAATAGCATTGCAAATAAAAGAGATATGATAAATAAATAAAAATATAAATAAACTAGAGGTATGGTAAATAAATCAACTCTCCTTTTATATTTACTCCATAAAACTCTTTATAGTTAAGAACACCAAGAAATAGAGGTTTTATTTAGGTTAAACCTATGAGCCGAATACCATGGACCAAATTATTATTAATACCATGCAAAAAAAACATTATTAACCCTAAATTATATATTAATATTATTATTAAATATGATATTCATATTAATATATTATAATATCAATATTATTAAATTTAATAACTTTGGATTAATAAAATATTAAATTTGTTATATTAATATATATTAACTCTACATATAAACCGGAGAGAAGAACAAAGACATAGAGCCCGGAGAGAAGAACAAAGACATAGAGCGATAAAAGTAGAGAGAAATGGGGAGTGGCAAGGGAGAGATGGAGATACACTGAAGGAGAGGGGAGAGGAGGAATGAAGAGAGAGAGGGGGAGGAGTGAGAGAGGTAGAAAAGGGTAATAGAGGGAGAGGGAGATAGAAAGATGGAGGGGGTGAGAGAAAGAGAGAGGGTTGTAGATAGTGAGAGGATTGGAGAGCAAAGAGAGAGAGAAGATTGGAGGGAAAAGAGAGAGACATAGAGAGAGAGAGGATTGGAGGGCAAAGAGAGAGAGCGAGAGAGAGAATTGCCTTGTAAAATTATTTTGTAATTTTAGTTTCCATAATGATTTGTTTGTTTTTACATTCTTTCCTTTTGTTTTCTTTTCCTTTTGCAAGCATGTTCAATCTTGTAATATTAAACATTTTCGAGATATATTAAGTGAATATGATGAATTGGTTTCTCATAATCTTGAATATCAACAATCATTTCATTTCAAATTTAATTTGATATTCACAAATTCATTCCAATCATTTCATCATCATTCAAATCTAAGTCTTAAAAATGTTCCTTCACAACATGCCTTGTCATCATCTCATTTGGTAAGTTTTCATTCTTTAACAAATATTCATCCATTCTCTGATGATCCCATTGATATTTTCTTAGAGAATACTTTTCGAAAGAAATGGTTTACTAAGAGGTTAGTTTTAAGTAAACTTATGTTTGTACATAATTTTACATTAAATGTAAATAATAAATTTTGTTTTATTTTGATAGTTTTCATCATATTTTTACTAATGTTTGACTTGTATATATAAGTAGGTAACAAAATGAAGGAATGGTTACATCGAAAGTATGAATATACCTAGTCATTTTCCTTCCATTTAGTTAGTAATTAGGAGTAGATTAATTTAGATTACATTCTTTTCTGTTCTCATTGCGGATTCAATAAGCAAGTAATGAATTTAATATTTTGAACATATATTTCTCATTTTATGATAAAGTGATTTAAAACATATCAAAGAAGTTTAAATCACATGATTGTATTTATTTTGCAAACTCCATCACACTGACAATAGTGCTTTTAGAAAAACATGTGTCGAGAATTGCAATGTTTTGACAATCTTTGATTCACAAGTACTTTTGAGAAAGTTATAGTCACTACCATTGTCATCCTATGTGAAATAGAGCTTAATGAAATCCTAAAATTCATTACCTAGCATTTTAGATATAATAAATAATGATTTTGAGTTAGATACCTTGCATTGGAGAAAGTCATATGTCTTAAGAAATATTAAATCAAATTCTTCAATGGTAAGTCTCATATACTCACTTTCATTTATTTATTTACTATTTAGATTCAATTTTGTTTTTAGTTTTTTTTTCTAATATATAACTCTCTTTTGCAACTCTTCACATGCATTTTCAAACTTCCACCAGATCGAACTTTGAGCTCATTTTCCTGATTTGATTTAAGCTTTTAAAGGAAGCAATAATGATTCTCACAAATCAACCAAAATGGGGGATCTCTAAACCTTAATATTTTTCTTTAAATAATTACTTTGCTTTAAAAAATGTTAAATTTTTTTTTGCAAGTTTTGGTTTTGAAAAAAAAATCCATAGTAAACAGAAATTTCCTCACTTAAACTGAATTTTATTGTTACTAAATCCTTATAACTTTACAAGTTAAAATTTATCTAAATTTCAACATAAGAAGGAATGTTTACATGATTATCTTCTTATATTTTGTTAAGAAATTTATATAAACAATCTTGTGGAGTTTTCCTTTTAGATTTAGTTTTGGTGATTTTATCAACATACTTGTGAATAGTCATATCTTGTGAAAAGTTTGTCGTTATATCACATTTATTCTTTTAGATAATAATGTTAATAACATACCTTTGGATTTTCACAAACATCTCTTGAAACCATTTTATGATTTTTCAATTTGAAAGTAGAAATTTTTAAGGAAGAGGTTACCAAAATTGAAAACTAGATAAAAATTATATAACTCGTAAATTTTCCATTAAGTTCTGAAATCTTTAAAGAACCTAAAAAATAATATCGTTTTACTCTAGTTTCAGTCAACAAGGTTATATTTAAAAAAAAGGTAAAGAATGTCTTACAACTAATCACTTTCAACTCAAATTTATCATCCAAAACTCTTAAGGAGTTAATGATTCTCCTCATCCATTAAAAAAAGAATATTTAGAGTGTAATTCTAAAATATAATAAATCTAAAAGATAAGAGGTCTCATCACGAGCCTGCTTACCATAATCATAGGGAACCAATTAAATTTACATTACCAATACCGAACACCAAATCATGGTAACGACTTATGATTGTTTCAACTATATGACAAGGGGTCTCATCACGAGCCAGATTTTTCAGTTTGATTATTACCAGTGAATGGCATTGTCACCATGTGGGCACCAAACTAGGACAATGGATTTTAGACAACAGTTAGAAAAGAAAAGACAAAATAAAAGCTTACCTCTAATTATTGCACTATTAAATGGATGCGATATTGCATTATTGTTGGTTAAAAGGTAACCCTGTCGAAGCTATGAACGCTTGCTGGTAGTAGTGGCCATACCTGTGATGAACAAGTACATCATAAGCTAAGTCATCAAAGGCCCCCTACTTTATCTCTATATCTGATTAATGAATGATACAAGTAAATAGGTGTTTTTCATTCACGAAAGGTTTTTAAAAAAATTACAATTTAATGAGTTTTATAGTCAGAGTAATTTTATTTATCTAAATGTTTCGAAAAGTAGTTTCCACTTCCTAAATTATTTTTACTGAATTTTTGAAATGCCTTTATCATTAATCAAAGACAACTCGTTCTTCCAGTGAATCACCAATTGTTGTACTGTTCATCAACCGCCATTCTAATATATTATAAATTTCCTATGAAATATATTATATTAAAAATAGGAATCCTTTAGTTTTAAAAAGACCTCGATTTTATTTCTTAAAAAAAAAACAAAAAACATCGACATAAAAAACTGTTAATAAAATCCCATAACCAAAGTTTAATACTTAGGTCTTTTAATTAAAACTAGAGTATTAAACCTTTATTATCAAAAATGAAATTTCCAAATAGCCCCTGAGACCAAGACTCATACTTAGGCTTTTTAAGCCCTAAGTAGTAAACATGGGTTATTTGATAAAAAATAATAATCATAGTTTTTTTTTTTTTTAAATTCCCAAAGGTTAAAATATTTATAACTTTGACATACCCCCGCATCACAAATCAAAATAATAAACAACACACTATGCTAAAACACAAAACCTTAGTGTAATGTGATTCTAATTTGACAAGGCCGGATCCAACAGGGTCGTGAACTTCATTTGAATAAAAATATCGCATCTGTGGAGATCGCAAAATACCATAGCCCAAGTCCTGTGAACTATACCTAATGCGATTGCGATATAGCCCAAACTCGACGAAGTCATACACTCCATTTAATAAGCTCCCACGTCCGAGCAATTGCAAAAAGCCATAGGTTGACACCATTCCACCTCTCTGCGATTGCGATATTTCAATTGGACCTGATGACAGATTTAAATCCACTGAATCAAAATATTGCCTCTGGGGCAAAGAAAAAGTTGCAAAAGCTTAAGTCCATACTCCTTCACCATCTACTGCAATAAACAATATAAGCCTCGGACCCGATGGGATTATACATGTCAGTCCATCAACCCCCCACATCTGTGGCTATCACAAATTCCAAATGACAAGCACTCTGCACCTTGCCAATGTGATTGTGATCATCCAGACTCGATGGAATTATAAACTCCAGTTAGTACATCCCTGACACCCATGTTTATCGCAAATACTAAAAGGGTCATGCCTCTTGCCTCATGCCGATTGCAATTACGATCAGCTAGACCCTACAGGATTATAAACTCCAGTTCATAAATCCCCTGCATCCACGCAATCGCAAGTTTCCAATGGTCATGCCTCCCAACCCATACCAAATGAGATTGCGATCTGACATCAGAAGTGACATTAGATCCATGTGATATGTCCACGTCATCTTTTCACATGGATCTACCATGTCACCATCACGTTATCCCTTACATCACCCCGCAGATCACAAATCTTTCGGGATTGTCGGTGTTGTGCCACTTCATTGATGTAATTGGGAACATCCTATTCGCAATCTTCTGTGATTGTGACATCACAATCGCAAAATCCACAGGCTTCATGTTATTTGTACCTCTGGTTAAAGTGTGATTGTGATAAGGATAGGTTCTGCTCCCTAATTAATTGCGATTGCAATTCGATCTTTTCCATTGTGATTATGATTTGATCTTGATAAGGAATGCTCCTTGTTTTAATGTAATTATTTTAATATAATCCCTGTTTAAGATCCGATTACAATATGGTTCATACCCACTCCAATGCATTGTGATTATGTTGGACTCTGTACTCAATTCCAATTCGATTTCGATTTACATAAACAACCCATATATTTTCATTCGATCTTATCTTTTTTTGAAAAGCACAATTTTGATCTATGTTTGCTTATCCATGGTTTACCATTTTCCAGGTATAAACGAAGAGTTTGACAACAAAGAAAATGAAGAGGAGAAGGGTGCGTAGAGAAAGAAGCAAATCAAACCCACATAATCCGCAAACACCAGGATCCTATAATCGAAATACAAGGCCAATAAGCCATAATGAGATTTCAAAAGATTATCTTTGAAAACTATTTTTTATTTTTTCGAGTTTTGAGGAATTCCATTAATTTCCTCAGCGCTGTGCGCAGACCTGTTATTTAAAAAAAAAATTGTATTTATACTTAAACGCATTTAATGGATCGAACAAAGGGTCCAAAATCTGAGAAAGAAAGCCTTGGGGGCTTGCATTTTTGTTTCTCCAAGTCTATCCTAATAGACTAGGTTGGGTCCAGAATTAAAAAAAGAAAGCCTTTGAGACTTGCATTATTGTACATCTTAGTCTTTCTAATAGAATGATAAGATTTGAATTCTTTTTCTTTATTTAAAGAAGCTTCATCTAGTTGCATTTTTTTACCTTTGGAGAGCTTTGAGATGAAGAAAAGGGATCGAGACTGTGAATTTTACAAAATGAGCGTGCTACATCGGGTATTTTATCAATGTTTTAATGTTCTATTTTGTATAATTTGCAGTCATTCCATATTTAAATTTGTCTGTTATATGTGTATTTTTAATACAATTCAACAGCATATCATTTCTGAACATGCCAACGCTGTAATTTTTAATACATGTATCAACAAATTGTTAATAACAATTATTTTAATTAACTATTTAATTAAGATAATTAATCTTTAATGTTTTCATTTCTTTGAGTATATGATTAATTTTTATTAGCATTTGCTAAACACAACCATTTTATATCGCATTCAAATAACACGTAGACTTGGGAAATAAATAGATTTTATATGCATATACCTTAGGAATTGGAAACACTTCAATCAAAAACTTATGTAACTACTTACCAAGTGTTTGATTGTTAGTATTTAAATCATTAAGGAATAAGATCTTGAGAGTTATCTCCCAGATCTAATTCCTTCATTTTTACTTCAAGTCCTTAACATTTTCTTTTAGTAAATCAACTCTTGATTGGGAGAAGGATTTTTCTTTCCTTCAATCAAGATAGGATAGATTAATCACATATTAGTTAAATCATTCATGTGTTATCTTTAAGGTCCTCTCTTCCAGGAAAAACATTAGATTGGTTTGGTTTTTCCACAAAAACAACTTAAGGATCATTCTTGTTGCCTGATCAACTAGAAGAATTGATCTGATGTCCCTAGCTATTAGTAATTAAAGACATATTTAAAGATGATGGTGATGGGGAAAAGTTAACTAGACCTAATTTAACTAGTTGGAGCCACTACCCCAAATGAAAAAGGAGCCTCCTTAACGTCTAGACCAGGTGGTTTTCCCCCATGTTGGTGCAGTGAATTTTGAGGCATCGAGAGGTCAGAAGTTGGACTTGTTGTTTGAATGGTCTCTCTGGACACTCCCGACTATTGATAGTCCTCGACCAAATCGACTCCATTTACAATATTGCATGGAAACATTCTAAATCAATTTTGTTTTAAATTTGAAAATTTTAGACAATGGTTTCTAAAATATTAATTTTATATATTACATTATATATATATATATATTTATATATATATATTTATATATATTATATATATATATATATTATAATACAGTTATCAATTTATATTTAAAATATAACTTTGCAGTATATTCAACTTTTGGTTTATAGTACATTTTATATGCAGATCATTTTTACTTTGTTTGTTTGTTGACCATGCTCTTCTTTGTTTTGTTTTTTTTTTGTTTTTTGGGGCGTAATTATTTTTAATTGTGCCAAGTGACTAAATTTTTAAGTTTTAATTGTTTTACTTAAAATTGCGGATGGTTGAAAAATATATTAAAGTTTTAGTGAGTGTTTTGATTATTTTGACTAATTTTTTAAAAGTAAAAGGGAGTTTGTTTAAAGTCATGTGAATGTGAATTTAATTTTATTCGTGTAATTTGTAAATTAAGTATTTGGAATATTAAGTAATTAATTCAATTCAAAAAAAAAAATTATGATAATTTTCATATATATATAAATTTTTCATATAAAAAAACATATATTGAAATTTCAAAAATGTTGTATTCTTTTAATTGTTTACATAATGCTAAAATGCTTTATTATCAAATTTTATTGTTTTTATATATAAACAATTAGAGTATTAAGTTATCATATTAAGTTGTTTTATATTTTCTTATTTTAAATTCCATAGATGTTAAAATTGTTTATTGAGCTAGCATGTAGAAAAATTGAATCAACTAATAATAACACACACTCATAAAATAAAAAGAAGACATATATAAAAATAGACATGGCAGAAAAGGCATGAGAGACTTTCCTGTAGTCTCTCATTCTCATGAATTTCCATGATTAAAATAATGTTTATGATACATATAAATACATGAGGAAGTTGTCTCAAGATAGTGCATCTATCTTGAACAAACTTGGTTGAGAAAATATCTCAAAAACACACTAATCTAGGAGCCTAACCCGTTGTTGAGAATCTCTCAACCAACTAAGCCTAAACTGACTCCTAACCATGAGGAACAAACTCAATCTAGAAAGATAGGATTAAATCCTAACTTTCACGATTTTAATTAATTTAATTATTTGGACTTAGAATTGTTTTTAATGTGAGAGTGAGGCTAACATAACCCCCCTCAATGATAAGTCAAAATTAAGAACCAAGAACTATCTTCCAAGTTCTCATGCTAAAACTGTTGATCCTCAAAAACATTTTCCTGAAAAATCGCCAAAGCTGGATGCTGAAAAAAATCAAATATGAAGAGAACATGAATCAACTGCATGTTTGATTCATCTCTAAATGTCACTTGACAACTCCATCATGTGCCAAGCTACAAAAGGATCCATCTGTCCTTTTCTTGAAATCAGCATCCTTTGTCCACTGACAAAATATTGAGAACACCCACTAGCTGATGACGTTGAAAAATAACTCACTGTTGCTTTTGTTGTGTTTGAAAACTGCTCACGGCTGACTTTGTTGTCGATCACCCACTGGTGAATTTTTTTGATGCTCACTCACTGAGGAAAATTCCCACTAGCTACTTCCCTGATGTTGTCAATACTTTCAGTCTGACAACCACTATCAATTTCATTGACATTTCCTGCCTTTGTCAGCTGAAAGGAGAGACAATCTTCTTCAAATTATTTTTGAACTTCCTCCCTTCAGGTGTAGGAATGGTTCTCTGGTGTACTCCCCCATCCAACTTCATGAGATTACCATCTTCGTTTTTACTGTTGGCTACAATATATGTGAGTGAAATCAATTGTAAAACTTATACAATCTTCTGACCATGGATGACCATTCCCAGGGATCAATCCATGAATAATTTATCTTCAATCTTGTTGATTGTTGTTGTTTGCTGCATTATGTTGATGAATGATTTGACTTGCCACAATGGTGACAAGGATGGAAATCAAAACACTGATCTTTGAGATGATTGATTCTTTGAAAATGAAGGCATTTTTGTTTGATTGCAACTTCAGTTTGTGTGTATTTTTGTTTGTCGTCAACTTTTTCAGAACTAGCTGATGTGATTTGTGCAAGAAACCCAACACTAAAAAACTTAATGGGCCTTGAATAATTTGGGATATGCAAGTTGGCGTCATCTTTGACATATCCTAAGCCTCGTCGATTTCTGTTACTTTGGATTTCTTCCCATGGCTTGATGATGGATTTGGAAGAAAGTTGAACTCGATCAGGGACCTCTTCGAGACTTGAAGTTGGTTGGATCAGTTACTTGGAATCAACATTTTTATCTTCATCTATACAGATGAAATACTTGGAAACATCACTCTTTTGTTGCAACTCATCTCTTTGAAGTTGCAACTCTAGTTGAAGAAACTCAATCATTTCATTTGCATGTTGAAGATGCACTTGAATATTAGCAAGAGTTATTTGGCTAATGCTCACCATGTCGCCAGCTGATGATAAAATCAAATTGTTAAGAATTTGGGACAATTGAATTTGTGTCACCATGTTATCTTGCTCACTTTGAATTTAGGTTCACTTGTACTGTTGCTTATTGTTGATGCTTTAAACACTTGCTATATTTTTATAACTTGGTTGCTTGAACTCTTGATTTCATGCTCACTTGATGAAGATCACTTCGCTTGAATGCTTCACTGACACTTTGTGAATGCTTCAATCAACTTCACACTAGCTCGTTTGTTGTAGATGTCGTGCTTTGAACTTTTGCACTTGATTTTGACATGCTCGCTTGCTTGGTTGTTTGAATGACACACTCACTTGCTTTGTTGTTTCAATGACATGCTCACTTTCTTTGATTTTTTGAATGACACGCTCACTTGATTTAGTGATTATTGCTCACTTGAAGAAAAGAATACTAGAATTCACACTCGTTTGATGATGATTTCTTGTTAGATGGCTTGCTTGAGCTTGCTTGATTGATTACTAACACTTTGTGGTTTCTTGAATGGACTCACTGAATGCGCTGATTTAGAAAAAAGGGTATTGAACATTGTCAAAAATGCACCCAAGAGACAAATGACAAGTTCAATCTTGCTGACTCAGTTGAAGACTTACTTGACTTAATGTATTCACCTTAACAATTCAAATTAGGGTGTCAGTTACAACCAAGAATGCACCCATACAATTCATTTAAAAAATGTTTATCTGCATAATACAAAAAGTGTTGATGATGGATGTCATCTTGGGTTGAAATGCTTGATTTGGTAGCATCCTTAACTTGATTGTTTTGATTACATGATGTGAAATGTGCTTGCTTGGAAGATCATCTTTATCAAGTTGATGATGTGACACTTTGTGCTTGTGTACTTAAGCTTGATTACAGGAGCTTGATTAAGTGTTCTTATACTTAAGCTTGCTTATGTGCATGTAGTTGTTTAAGAATAATACAAAGAGAGCATTTTGATAAATATGAATACAAGTCATGCACATGCATTCATTACACATAGTGTACCTTATATCCCCCTATTCGATCTCGGGCAGATTTAGGACACAAGCACCACAAATATTATGATTTTATTAATTACTGGAGTACATCATTCTTCAATGTCACAACTTTATCGTGGAAACTTCTCAGAGAATGTCACACATGCAACTTTGGAAGCAAATTGTCTTAAAAAAACTATGTGTAGTGAATCAATCGCTCTCAAAGTAAAATATTACATTGGATTACAATAATGAATTTCACTCAAACAAATTCACTTATCGCTCCAAATTTACAAAATATGCACCTTATGACTCCACAAAATCACTTATTACTCCATTACATAAAGAATTAGAAATACTCCTTGTCCCTCCAAAATGTACAAAAATCACCTCGTACTTCTCACTCCAAAATACTTTCATGACCCACCTTATCTCTCATAAAAACTTTAGGATCACTCTTTAAAAGTTCCTTTACATACTTCCCATTAAAATGATTATTAAAACTTTATAAAGTCACGTTTCATTTTAAACTTTACAACTTATGTATGTAAAGGTATGCTCACCATTCACTTTATGCATAAGTACCATCCACCATATGATGTATTTTCAAAAGCTTCTGCAGCAATAATCTCGTATCCTTATCCATGAGTCCACACAATTTGGATTACCAAAACAAAGCATAGACTAAGAGGCTCTCCATGGATAACGATATAACTCCCAAAAAGTTGAGAACTGCAGATATGCTCTTTTTCTAATGTGTGTTCTATTTCAAATTATTAGATTGCTATGGAAAATGGTGGAATATGACCATGTCACTTTCGTTGCACTCTTCAACTTGACTACAAAATTTATCGCTTCAAGCTATGAAGTCAACTTCGTCAATACTAGAAAATGCACATCCTTTCATATATTTGCACAGGAAAAATATTCAGAAAACTCCCAGCTACTGACAGATAATATATCTAGGCTTGGTAACAAGGGTGATTTAATAATAGTGAAATTGAGTACTTTCGCAACTATCTCTTTCCACATGACCAAGCACAGATAGCCACCCCAGAATTTCAGAAGGAAATAATATTGAAACAGGAAATGAATGAAGTTGAAAAGAGAAGGGGCGCTAGTTGAAAAAGATGTTACCAGATGAGTTTTGTGATTTTCCTTCATTGAAACATTTCAAGCTAACAGGATGTTGCGAATTGTTGGTCCTTAGAAAATTGTGTTCTTCATAATTCCAGTGCCTCAAGTTACGCTCCAACCTCTAGCTCCAGCCTCACACTCCAGCATAAATGGGATCTGAAGAAATGGGAAAGATAATTTCCACTTCAATATTTGCTCTTGCACCATTTGATTTACCAATAGTCAAGGCATTATGAATTGCTGACACAATTGTTGTCACCATACCAGATTCTATTCCCAATACAAACTAGAGGCGGCCATCAATTCTAACTCTTGGAAGATGGCTACCACAGCTTGCGCATTGCCGGATGGTAGATTGCAACTATGTGCTGGATGTTGGGAGTGACCCCAACTGAAGCTCAAATCAAAGATATTATAGAATGGGGCGTTGAACACCACAACCTTCATGCTACATCATGGATTGAACAACATTCGTAGTCACAATTTCTTAGTGAATCTAGTTCATCCAAGGTCACCAGCAAGGGAGGCAATGACAACACTTCCAACTTTGGCATATCAGGGCTCCACGCTTTTGAATTGATGGGGCTCAACGCTTCAACTGCATATTCGTAGATCACAAAAATACGCTTGTCATTTTTTGTCATAGAAATACGCTTATCATTTTTTGTGTGCTGTGCTACTGTAGGCATATGATCCCTAGTTAAATTATAAGAAATAGAATTGGAATAGACTTTGATCTGGTAGTGAATCTGTTAATCAATAGATTCTCAGGTGGCCTCAATTCCGAAGAATATGAATTGGCGATCTCTGTTGCACCATTGTATTTTGGAGCTCACAACTTGAATTGAGCATCTCTACAACCGTGAAAATGAATGGCTCCTGGTTCACCAAGATTACCAGTGGTTAGCTTGAAGTTCAGATCGAAACTGCAATCTATGGATGAGGCAAAACCATTGGAATAGACTCTCTATCTGGAAATTTCACCATCAAAGCCAATGAGCCAATGATCTAGATTCGGCTGCAGATCCAGCGCATTCAAGGAGCAGATCACAACTAAAAGACATGATCAAAACTGAATAAAACTAATAAACAAATATTACACACTCACACTCATAAAATAGTTCAGTAATAGAAGAATCTCCATCTCCGATACCACATGTAGAAAAATTAAATCAACTAATAATAACACACACTCATAAGATAAATAGCATACATATAAAAAAACCAGACATGGTAGAAAAGGCGTGAGAGACTTTCCTGTAGTCTCCCATTCTCATGAATTTCCATTATTAAAATAATGTTTATGATACATATAAATACATGAGGAAGTTGTCTCAAGATAGTGCATTTATCTTGAACAAACTTGGTTGAGAAAATATCTCAACAACACACTAATCTAGGAGCCTAACTAGTTGGAAAGAACCTCTAAACCAACTAAGCCTAAACTGACTCCTAACCATGAGGAACAAACTCAATCTAGAAAGGTAGGATTAAATCCTAACTTTCATGATTTTAATTAATTTAATTATTCGAACTTAGAATTGATTTTAATGTGAAAGTGAGGCTAACATAGAATTGTTGGACATCATTGTGTTGTTGTGTCATTTATATTGGAGTTAAGGAAATGTAAATAAACACGAAAATTGCAATAATTTTATAGTTAATAAATACATTGTCTTGTATTATATTATAGTAGTTTATATATATATAGTTAGAAACATGTTATTATTTTTATTCGTGGATTTTGTAAATCATGATGCATTGCTTGATATTCATTCAACATATGTTATTGGTAAATAAATAAATAATGACTGATTTCAGCAATAGAAATATAGATTCATATATACAAATTGCTAATATAAATTATTCTATCTAGGTGTTTTATGTAAATAGATCATGCATTGGTTTAATGCCTTCATAATGTTTATGATGGACCTTTGAAATATATATTTTTAGGATTCAATAAATTAATTTCCATATTAGCGAAGAAATATTTGACTCTGCATGTGCTTTTTATTTTAGAGGTATGGGATTGTAATGATTAGGATATTCTAGACATTTGTGCAATTTTGAATTTGCTCTAAATTTTAAATTGTTGAATACTTTTATCTAGACAGGGAAATATCCAAAACTTGATATATTTTTTGGAAATTTTAAATAAACTTTATTGTTATCCATTAATTTGGGATTAAATTACATGTTATTTATGGAAACATTGCAAGTTAAATTTTTATAGAATTTTTGAATTATGCAATAATATTAATGTTTTATGTAGCAATTATGTGTTTTTTTTTTCAAACAAGTGGAAAGAAATAAAAAGACAAATGGGAACTTTAAGTAATTAAAGAACATTACAAACTTTATTATTTACAATTGTGGTGTTCAATAGTATTTAATGTCTAAAAACTTAAAGACAGTTTTGAGTTTTCAAATACTTTTAGATACTTAGATTTTACTTTTTTGACCAATTGAGATTGTTGAATTTTTTTAGCTTGGGAGGTACTCCAAGCTCTAGATTTTGGAGGGAAAAGCACCATAAGGGTCACTTGGGGGATTGAAACCAAATCTTCGGGTTTTTACCCATTAGGATTTGGGCCAATACCATGAGAACATTGTTGGGTATACGACCAAGTCCCACATTGACTAGAAGTGGGGAGGATCATGGGTATATAAGGATGGACAAATATCTCCATTGGTATGAGGCCTTTTGGCGTAAAGCCCAAAAGCAAATCCATGAGGGCTTAGGCCCAAAGTGGACAATATCATACCATTGTGGAAATATGTGGTGTCCAGAGTCCTTACAAGTGGTATCAGAGCCAGGTTCGAAGTTAGCCAAGTGGATGAATCCTCGGAATGCGGAACGAAGGTGGGCCCCAGTAATATCACAATGGGATCCATGGATGAGATCAGTTAGACTAGCGGTGTGCTCCAGATTCTTCATGGATGTGTCCTGGTCCGAACACGGTGAAGAGGAGTTGACCTGGGATAGAGCAAGCTCCAGAGGCATGTGGTGCTCCATGTAAGGCGTGTGCTTCCAATGCATTGGAGCGGAAAATCTTGGTTGGTAGAGAGTGGGCAGATGGATAATCGTTTGAGGGGAGGCTCGATGGATGGTCCTTTGTTTGAGGGTAGGATTGTTGGGTATACGACCAAAGTCCCACATTGACTAGAAGTGGGGAGGATCATGGGTATATAAGGATGGAAACATAACTCCATTGGTATGAGGCCTTTTGGCGTAAACCCCAAAAGCAAATCCATGAGGGCTTAGGCCCAAAGTGGACAACATCATACCATTGTGGAAATATGTGGTGTCCAGAGTCCTTACAAACATTTCAACATGTGATGGATGAGGATGATATTTCTCGGCAGGACGAATATAACGCAACATGAATCATCTAATTCAGAGTTGTTGAAATGGAGATATGAATTTTCGAAGGTTATATTTTGGTTTTTCACATGTGTCTAAGTTAGCTTGGAGTTAATAAGCTAAGTGACAGTTTTTCAAGACCTATTGTGACGTTTTGGAATCCCTCACATTAGTGTATAAATATGAGGTGACATGAGGAAATGTTTCTCATCAGTTTGTGCAAAATAAGGGTAGCGTTAAGGAGAAATAAAGCACATTCAATGAGAAGGACATGTATATTTAGGGTCGCAAAAGAAGGGTCAGTTCAGCGGGGAAGAGAAGGAAACATGAAGCTTTCTTATGACTGCTTGAAGTGTGAGGTACCTTATTGTGGAGGGTAAGTAAGGGAACAACTGTTTTGGGTAGTTTGATGACTAATATATGGTGGGGTTCTCCTTGAAATAAGGCTATGGATTAGTAATGAAGTCTAAATAGAGGTCGAGCCTTTGCTTCAGAGGTTGTATGGGTGGAATGAGGGTTGGAACTTAGCCCTACAACTAGCATAGTATAGCATCAATTTAAGGAGACTAGGCCACAGTATATTGGAGGCTTTACGAACTGTTTGGGAGGGCTAATAGCGAACTTTTGAGTGCCTAAACAAAGCTTCCAAGGAAACAAAATGTGTAGTAGTCTTGGAAGAAGCTTAAGGTATGTCACTTTCTCCATAATTTCCATTTATTGGATCCTAGTATCAGGATCAGTTATGGATCGTATTTAGAGCAACACAACAAAAACATAAGGGTTCATTAAGGAGAAAAAAAACATATGTTGGAGGCTACAATAAGAAGAGGACAGACATCGAGGGTACAAGGTTATTTTAGGGCTGCTAGAGGGTGATTGAGCTCATGAAAAGAGGACCAAGAAGACATTATTGAATGTTGAGGTCATTGGAGATTGTTTTGTGGTTAAAGGAGGGTGGGTTGACCCTTATGGAGCATGCCACAAGCTTGGAGGAGCCTGTTGTAGGTAGCTGCAGTAAATTGAAGTGAGGATGAAGCATTAGTGAGGTATCGAAAAGCCCAAAATCACTACCAAGGGTCATATCCTCATTGTGATGGGAAACCAAACTTGTTTAGTGCAATTCTAGGTAGAATTTAAAGGCTGGTAAGTGATGTATTTTATGCCCTAACCAAGCCTAACTTGTAGTAGTGGAGCTACAAAAAAATAGTCAACATAAGTATGTGTTTTTGGTGAATATTTGTAGGTGTTGGATCCTAGTTTAGGATTAGATTTGGATCAGTTCTTTAGCAGCCTGTGGGTGACACATGTTGGGGTTCACATGTAGTGTTGAATACCCCAACTAGGAGAAGATCTCACATTAGATGGATGTCCTAGGTGAGGACATGTTGTTGGAGCCTAGATTTGTGCAATAGCTCCTCTATTGTAGAACAAAGGGAATATGTGGAGAAGTCTGTTGGAAACCAATAGAAGGATCTCCTATATGTGAGGATTTCTTAGCTAGGTGTAGATGCTATAATGTGGATTGGACACTCATGGACTATTGGAGGGAAGCATGAGAGTGGACCAAGTGTGGATGTGATTGGGAACTTATGGTCTGCTAGAGGAAAAGATGATAATGTCCAAGTTGGAGCCCGATGAGTAACACCTTGATGGAAAAAGGTAGTTGCAAGGGAGGTAGTTGTTGAGCTCAAGTGTTTGATCAACCAGGAGAAGTTTGTGGAGCTCGAGACTTGTGTATGGAGAAGGACTTCTACAACAGATGATGGGAAATCCTACTAGCCTGTGTTCATTATGGGAGATGGACATATTGTAATCATAGGTGGAAGCCATCCATGCCCTATGTTGGTCTTCAACAGTGCAGCACAAGAAGACCGTAGTGGGCTAAAGTCCCTAAGTAACTGAGAAGTAGTAGTGGGAAAATTGAGAGTTGTTCATAAGTGGAGTTGTGAACAACTCAACAGGAGTCTCAATGTGTTGATGGATGAACGATCAACTAGTGAGCAAATTTGATATGCGAGATTCAGTGGAATAATGGACTTGCACCATTGATAGAGGATGTAGCTATAGATTTGGGGCCAAAGGACCAGGCAGGTACATTGTATGATCAAGGCATCTGTGAAGAGCTCTACATCAACTAGACGGTTAGAGTATCTTGTTGATGGAAGATTGGTTGTTGATTTACTGACACCAAGCCCTAGTTTGTATCTTTTACTAGTGGATGTATGAGGGCCATTATCCCTAGTACATGAGCCCTAAACTGTTGTATTATATTTTGTTTAATATAATGAAGATTGGGTTCAAAATTGTAAAAGGTTGTCCATATTTTATGCATGTTTGATTATTGTTGTTTATATTCCACTATGCAAAAATATTTCTATTGAGATGATTGGTTTGGTAGCATAAAAGATTTTAAGACTCTATCCTAGCTTCAAGGTCATGGAAATTCAACAAACATTTGGTATAATTTCAAGTACAATGTCTAATATGCTTACAATTGAAAATCTTTGACTAATGAAATTAGTTTTTAGAACATTTTTTCCCGGTATTATTTATTGTAGTTGATACTAACAAGCCATCAAAGAGTAGTATTATTTACATTATAGAATCATTATTTGACTTGATGATATACCGGATTCAGGTGGTGTCTGCTAGTTTGGGTGGCATCTAATATAGAACAGTGCAATGAAATTGTGAATGATTTTGAGTCATGGAATGTGTAGTTGTGGAATTGTAAAAGTCGTTGCAACAACTTACAAAAGAGGATACTGATAACCATAAATTTCATTTTTCAAATAAATCAGAGAAGAGGAAAAACAATGAGTTGTTTGAATGTAATTTCCGTGGTAGGTGGATTAGTTGCAGTTTTAATCAGTGCAATTTTTTATACTGTTGCATGCAATATCTTTGTTCAAATAGAGAGAACAGTGAATGACTATCAAAGGGAAACATGCACCACTTTTTTTATATGATTTATATGTTAAATTTGATGATTCGCTATGTCTGAAGTGAAAAAGAATTTTCACAGATTGTAATGCTAAAATCAGAAGATATTAAATGCACTCCTAAATATCATAGTCATTTTTGTTGTGTGTCTGGACTTAGAATCTATATTCCAAGATGAGGGGCTATGGAATCTTAAATTATTGCATTTCTAGACAATTTTGTGCAATATGTTTTGCAAAAATTTACACATTTACTAGATTACATATCTAATTTAATGTAGTTATAGAACTATGATTAATGTTGAGTGATGGTATTTATTTGCAATTAATCTAGTCATGTGTGGCTATAATGTTATTTTCTATTTATGGCATAGTAGATAATGCTTTCAATGTCTAGCAAACAATATGACAGAAAGTTAGCTTGCCCACCTTAGTTTGCAATTTAATGTAATCATAGTGCTATGATTACATTTGGGCAATGATTTTGTATTTGTGGTTTCTTTAGTCACGTGTCACCAAAATGTTGTTTATTATTTATGATATAATAGTTAATACTTTCAATGGATAGCAAACAATATGATACAAAATCACATTACCCATTTTTGGTCATTGTTAGCTGCAGAAAATAGATTAAAAAAATTTGCATAGGTATTTGTCGAAAAAGAAGAATGTGTGGTGTGTTTTATTGATAAAAACACTTACAATTTTTCTTTGGTTGATCTAGATGGATGTGGGTGGCCACCTGCTTGTTCCACTTGGAACCCCACCACTGTCTCTTTCAGTTTTTCAGTTTCCTTAATTGTACCAAAATTTGCCATTTTTGACAGTTTTTTAGGTCTTGAACTTTCAAAGTCATTTTGAGGCCCTAAATGACGTGATTTGGGAAAATCAGGGGAAACATCTAGAAACCTAACCCTAGGAGATGAAGTACCAAAACTATGGGCCCCATTTGGGTAAATTGGTACATCAATTTCTAGGGCTCATAACATTGGCATATGATCTCTGTTTTACACGAACAATACATCATTAGACCCGGTTTTCCCGAAAAACATCGTTTAGGGCCTTAAAACAACTTTGAAAGTTCAGGACATGAAAAACTGTCAAAAATAGTAAACTGTGCTACAATTAAGGAAACTGAAAAAAATGAAAGAGACATTGGTGGGTGTCCAAGTGGAACAGGCGGGTGGCCACTAACATCCACCTGGATCATTGGTGCTTCTTGCTACATAGAAATATCAATTACTAGTTTTTCTAGTTTTTAGGTTTTCCATTGACTCCATGCATTTTTTTTCTACCAATTATGCCTGAGTTTATTTCTTGCATATGCACACACTAGCTATGGGACTTTGTCCAACTGTTATGATGCGGATATGGAAAAAACTATGATTTCATGTGTTGGCCATAGGTATGCTCAAACAATTGGACCTATATCCATTTTGCACCAAGTCTTAAAAAAAATATTGCATTATGCTACGAAGCTAAATTCTTTACATTTTATTT
This sequence comes from Pinus taeda, assembly GCA_000404065.3. Classification (NCBI taxonomy): domain Eukaryota; kingdom Viridiplantae; phylum Streptophyta; class Pinopsida; order Pinales; family Pinaceae; genus Pinus; species Pinus taeda. Next base: position 64,916 of record APFE030029690.1, read on the forward strand.
CAAAGAATAATGTATTTATAATGCAACAATAGGCTAGTAACTTATACATGGTACAAGTAATAGATTTATAGTAATACACATTTGAATATGTTTATTATTTCAATAATCTTATGAGTATGATAATTGTTTTAAGTAGCTTTGTGCTTGCTATCTTAAATTAGAGTTGTTTATTATAGAAAGCTATATTGTAATTAGTTTTTGAAGCTAATAATTGGATTCTGTTTCATTTATACATTTTGAAAAGAATTTATAGTAATTGTCACATATTTTTCACGAAATTTTGAAAATTAAATATTGTGTCTTAAAATTTGTTAAAAGGAAAATAATGCTTTTGTTACTATTATTTTAAATTGCATAAATGTCTTTAGTTTTAAATTATGTTTCAGTTTCAAAAAAATGAAATCTTCAAGGTTCCTTATGGCAATTTCATGTACTCTTTTGTCGCAACATTAGGTACTCAATTTCAAAGTATTGTGAAACAAAATTAACATGGAGAGAAGATAATCACAAAGAGAATGTAGACTAGATAATATATGAAGTGTAAAACTTTCCTAGTATCATGTGTCCTGATTGGACATTCAATGCAATCCATGCTTTTAATGCTATAAATCATTGTCATATTTGGGAAATTTGTTCATTTGTTTCAATATACTTTATGGCAGTGAAAATTAGATTTGCGTTGAAAGGATCAAAATTGAAAGAAATTGGTCACAAGTTATCTAGATTCAATCTACATAGGTTTGAGCATTTCTTCTATTATCCTGGTGACTATTTATTTGATTCATTGATGTTATTATTCACTTTCAGTATAGTTCATTTGAAATACAACATGGAATTGTAAACCACTTTTGATATTTCTTATCACATGGATATGATGTTGCTTTACATTCATTGCATACAAAATTGAATCCTGAATACCTTCAGGATCTTCATCATGTTAATGATCTTGAAATGTACTTGAAAGGATTGCCTACACTTTCTTCTATTTGTGCTTGAACTATAATTGGCTTATTGGGGGGGGTTTGAATTTTGTATCAAATGGTTCTCTAAGTGGTTGTGAGTCCTAGTCAATGTTTGGCTATTTACAAATGACTAAGCATATCTATGGTTCAATTCAAAAATTCATGGATATCAATATAATATTTTTCTACATAATCAAAATCCTGAATGTGGACATTTTGAACCAGTGTTGCTACATAGTGCAGTAGATAGTGTAGCTTCAATAAATAGAATGATTGACCAATGCATTTTCCCATACCAATTTTCACATGGACAATTTGACATATTGTTAATTGAGAAAATCTTATTTGAACAAGGCTTCATGATCTACCGAAAAATTTCAATGACTTTCATGAGTCTTTGTTTGAGTCTATTTGAGCACTTGCACCATGGTTTGATATGTCTAATATCAGAAAAACAATTTCACAAACTTTTTACAATGTTTCATTTTCAATGATAATAGAGCTATCAATTTCTTACAACACCACCTAAGTGCTAAAAACATTGAACAAGAGCAATGTAGCAATGATTAGCAAGCTTGTATTATAAATTTATCAATGCCATATGCACATGGACATATTGAGGGAAAAGGTTGTGCAATACAATGTATATGTTAACTCCTTGACATTAACATGTATATATGGAATATAGAAACAAAAGATATTTCCTTGAGAAAAGCATTAAAAAAAATCTCCAAAGTCATGTACCTTATGCATGTACCAATATCTACAACACATGCACATTTCCATGCAATTATGGAAATTTAGAATGTTGAAAATATTAGTGACATTGACAATTCACTACAAATGCTCCAAGGAATCTCAAAAAGAGATAAATGCAAGCCAACCTCAATTGTACCTTGTAGATGTCCTATTAGCAAGGAATCTAGGTTTATTAGATGTTCTATTCAATTAAAGCATTTGTCAACTGAGAACATAATATAAAAATAAATATAAATTGTTGTAGTATCAAAGGATCCGACATCATCAAATGAGGACAGTAAACCTTTTTCAATGGAGACACAAAATAACAAAGAAGTCTCCACTTCTTTTTCCAATGACTATTGTAAGTGGTACACTCACTTTCATCAATTTAAATCTGCAATATGCTCCCAAAGTGCTATAATACAAGAAGAACAAAACAAACATGTAAAGTCAAATAAATCAATTGAGGCATATATATAATCAATACAAGACACGCCTACATATGCATGTTGCATTTGTGATAGATTTTCATTTGGAAAGGACGCGAAATATATTAAAAAAGACATATTACCTACTATTTTCTATTTGATGCCTGCTTCAGAGTTCAAAAACAATAAACTCAATGAAGAAATATGTAAATATTGTAACAATGCAATACTCAATGAAAAAGTCCCTACATTTACATCACCTCTTCATATTTGATGAAATGAAAAATTGATGCCCGTTGCATAATTAACGTATTTGGAAGAGAGGTTAGTGACACCAAGGTTGGGTTTTGCGAGAATTATGCTAAAAAGAAACTTGGAATACAAGAATGCCTATTTGTCTAGAAATACTCGACCCAAGAAAGCGATGTGTGCATTACATGACTTGCACAACACATCTATATAGAAGAGTGATAATATAGTAATCAACTATGAATGGAAAAAACATTTTGATCAAAGTAGACAAGATCATCCAAACAATAGTCCAAAAATAAAGGAACCAGACTCACCAAATGAATATAATGATTTAGGGTGAGAAACGGAAACACTTGTACATGGTTATTCAGAGGCCCACCTTATCCATGATCTTGATACAAGAATAATATATATTGCACCTTCTAAACGGTTTCATCCCCTAGGCATTTTGCAAGTCAAATTATTTGAAGAACTGAACTTTCTGACACTATTCCTTGGATCAAGTTGCCCTACTGATATTATCAACCAATTTTCATATAAAAAAATTACACATGTCTAGTGACCTTTCAACACATATCAAAAAAATATTTTCTAAAGAAATCCACATTTTGATAAACCAGGTTTCTAACTTAGCTTGGATTTCTATGTAGAAAGGAGATCTAAATGGAAAAAAACTAGTTTCTAAAGACATTAAAAATAAAAGTAATCCTCATAAATTATTAAAGTCACCAATTGAATATCAATGTTTAAGAAGCATTCGCACATCTCCCGACTACTTTGAACATTTATGAAAATATATATTTGCAATGATACGACAATTGGGTCCACCAAATTTATGTGTGACATTCATTAGTGGTGAGCATCTTTGGGAACCATTGATAAATGCATTAAAAATACAAATTACTAACTCCATAACAAATGAGGAAAATAAATTCGATGATGAATGCATTAACACATTCATCAAATTTCAACTGGTCATATGTAGGCAATATTTAGGCATAGAATCTCGTCACTACATTCCTTGATTAAAAAAACAATGAATTATTTGGTCAAGTGCAAGATTATTTTTTATTACAAAATTCTAAAGTAGAGGAAGAAACATACCCGCTGGTTTCTTTGGATTCAAAACGTGCCAATATATCAACAATCCCATGACATCAATGTCATAGGTTTCATTGATGAATATTTGAATTGTGATTCAAAAATTTTGTTGAATCAAACGATTCAATTTCAGACTCATCACCACACAAAAAATTACAAAAAACATAAAAAATCTAGTTATAGATTTGGTTTCCCTATCCCACCAACTGATGAAACTTGTATCTTGCATCCTTTGTGAAATGAAAACAATTATATGCACATAGTGCAAAATAAGCCTTCATTTCTTCTTCAGGAAAAATCCTATTGAAAGAACATAACATTTGCGATGTTTTTAGCGGGTCTTGGAATTGAAAAACAAGAATATGTCATGCTCTTATGATTTTTTATTACTTAGCCAGTTGTAATGCTCAAAATAAATCCTTGCGATGTGTGGATAAATGAATTTGAAAAAAAAAAATTTCCATTCGTATTGGCAAGAAAACATAGATGGTCAATTTATTTTAGATGCCTATGTTGCAGCAACATATTGCACCTCTTATATGACAAAACTGGACCACTCATGACAATTTCATTCAAAAAAATTCGAGAAAATTGCATATCCCGCGAAGACAACAAAATTGAAACTATTCGTAAGCTTGGAAACACATTGCTAGATATGCAAAAAAATTCAAGTCAACAAGCAGTCCATATTGCTCTATCATTTCCTTTGTATTCATATTCTAGAAAAACAATTTTCGTTAACACTGTTCGAGCTAAGAAACAAACATAGGTTCTGAAAAGACCTATTTTGATAGAGCAAGAACCCAATAATTTTGAAAATATTGTTTGGATGAGAACTGTTGATAGATATCTTGCATGACCTGTTTCCCTTGAGCAAGTTTATTTGGCAAAATATGTTTCCTCTTATTAAATCATGAAAACAACATAAGAAAAAAACGTACATGTGTCATAAGATTCATTCGATACAATGAACACATGGACCCAGAAAAACATTATAGAGAAAAAAAGATGCTTTACATCCGATACAGGGAGTCTGAATACACATTAAATAAAAATGAAGAAACAAGGGTTGAAGCATACTTTTTGCATAAACACATTATTGATGTCACAAAAAAATAATTTTCTCGTTTAGTTGCTCCATGGGGTGATATTGAAACTGCTTCCACTATAATTGCATCCGAAAGTGACAAGATATTTATGCTTCACTTGCCATTAGAAAATAACAATAGGGCTTGTTTTAATGAAAAATATGACATTCAACAAGATTTACAAGAGAGAATGAAATTCAAGAAAACTCAAACTAAGTATGCAAAAAACAATGAACTCATTAAGCATACCTTTGTTTGGACACATTCGCATACCATGAAATTATGAGACAATTAAATCAAGAGAAA
>APFE030029690.1:95404-112340 GCA_000404065.3 Pinus taeda
AAAAACTATGTGTAGTGAATCAATCGCTCTCAAAGTAAAATATTACATTGGATTACAATAATGAATTTCACTCAAACAAATTCACTTATCGCTCCAAATTTACAAAATATGCACCTTATGACTCCACAAAATCACTTATTACTCCATTACATAAAGAATTAGAAATACTCCTTGTCCCTCCAAAATGTACAAAAATCACCTCGTACTTCTCACTCCAAAATACTTTCATGACCCACCTTATCTCTCATAAAAACTTTAGGATCACTCTTTAAAAGTTCCTTTACATACTTCCCATTAAAATGATTATTAAAACTTTATAAAGTCACGTTTCATTTTAAACTTTACAACTTATGTATGTAAAGGTATGCTCACCATTCACTTTATGCATAAGTACCATCCACCATATGATGTATTTTCAAAAGCTTCTGCAGCAATAATCTCGTATCCTTATCCATGAGTCCACACAATTTGGATTACCAAAACAAAGCATAGACTAAGAGGCTCTCCATGGATAACGATATAACTCCCAAAAAGTTGAGAACTGCAGATATGCTCTTTTTCTAATGTGTGTTCTATTTCAAATTATTAGATTGCTATGGAAAATGGTGGAATATGACCATGTCACTTTCGTTGCACTCTTCAACTTGACTACAAAATTTATCGCTTCAAGCTATGAAGTCAACTTCGTCAATACTAGAAAATGCACATCCTTTCATATATTTGCACAGGAAAAATATTCAGAAAACTCCCAGCTACTGACAGATAATATATCTAGGCTTGGTAACAAGGGTGATTTAATAATAGTGAAATTGAGTACTTTCGCAACTATCTCTTTCCACATGACCAAGCACAGATAGCCACCCCAGAATTTCAGAAGGAAATAATATTGAAACAGGAAATGAATGAAGTTGAAAAGAGAAGGGGCGCTAGTTGAAAAAGATGTTACCAGATGAGTTTTGTGATTTTCCTTCATTGAAACATTTCAAGCTAACAGGATGTTGCGAATTGTTGGTCCTTAGAAAATTGTGTTCTTCATAATTCCAGTGCCTCAAGTTACGCTCCAACCTCTAGCTCCAGCCTCACACTCCAGCATAAATGGGATCTGAAGAAATGGGAAAGATAATTTCCACTTCAATATTTGCTCTTGCACCATTTGATTTACCAATAGTCAAGGCATTATGAATTGCTGACACAATTGTTGTCACCATACCAGATTCTATTCCCAATACAAACTAGAGGCGGCCATCAATTCTAACTCTTGGAAGATGGCTACCACAGCTTGCGCATTGCCGGATGGTAGATTGCAACTATGTGCTGGATGTTGGGAGTGACCCCAACTGAAGCTCAAATCAAAGATATTATAGAATGGGGCGTTGAACACCACAACCTTCATGCTACATCATGGATTGAACAACATTCGTAGTCACAATTTCTTAGTGAATCTAGTTCATCCAAGGTCACCAGCAAGGGAGGCAATGACAACACTTCCAACTTTGGCATATCAGGGCTCCACGCTTTTGAATTGATGGGGCTCAACGCTTCAACTGCATATTCGTAGATCACAAAAATACGCTTGTCATTTTTTGTCATAGAAATACGCTTATCATTTTTTGTGTGCTGTGCTACTGTAGGCATATGATCCCTAGTTAAATTATAAGAAATAGAATTGGAATAGACTTTGATCTGGTAGTGAATCTGTTAATCAATAGATTCTCAGGTGGCCTCAATTCCGAAGAATATGAATTGGCGATCTCTGTTGCACCATTGTATTTTGGAGCTCACAACTTGAATTGAGCATCTCTACAACCGTGAAAATGAATGGCTCCTGGTTCACCAAGATTACCAGTGGTTAGCTTGAAGTTCAGATCGAAACTGCAATCTATGGATGAGGCAAAACCATTGGAATAGACTCTCTATCTGGAAATTTCACCATCAAAGCCAATGAGCCAATGATCTAGATTCGGCTGCAGATCCAGCGCATTCAAGGAGCAGATCACAACTAAAAGACATGATCAAAACTGAATAAAACTAATAAACAAATATTACACACTCACACTCATAAAATAGTTCAGTAATAGAAGAATCTCCATCTCCGATACCACATGTAGAAAAATTAAATCAACTAATAATAACACACACTCATAAGATAAATAGCATACATATAAAAAAACCAGACATGGTAGAAAAGGCGTGAGAGACTTTCCTGTAGTCTCCCATTCTCATGAATTTCCATTATTAAAATAATGTTTATGATACATATAAATACATGAGGAAGTTGTCTCAAGATAGTGCATTTATCTTGAACAAACTTGGTTGAGAAAATATCTCAACAACACACTAATCTAGGAGCCTAACTAGTTGGAAAGAACCTCTAAACCAACTAAGCCTAAACTGACTCCTAACCATGAGGAACAAACTCAATCTAGAAAGGTAGGATTAAATCCTAACTTTCATGATTTTAATTAATTTAATTATTCGAACTTAGAATTGATTTTAATGTGAAAGTGAGGCTAACATAGAATTGTTGGACATCATTGTGTTGTTGTGTCATTTATATTGGAGTTAAGGAAATGTAAATAAACACGAAAATTGCAATAATTTTATAGTTAATAAATACATTGTCTTGTATTATATTATAGTAGTTTATATATATATAGTTAGAAACATGTTATTATTTTTATTCGTGGATTTTGTAAATCATGATGCATTGCTTGATATTCATTCAACATATGTTATTGGTAAATAAATAAATAATGACTGATTTCAGCAATAGAAATATAGATTCATATATACAAATTGCTAATATAAATTATTCTATCTAGGTGTTTTATGTAAATAGATCATGCATTGGTTTAATGCCTTCATAATGTTTATGATGGACCTTTGAAATATATATTTTTAGGATTCAATAAATTAATTTCCATATTAGCGAAGAAATATTTGACTCTGCATGTGCTTTTTATTTTAGAGGTATGGGATTGTAATGATTAGGATATTCTAGACATTTGTGCAATTTTGAATTTGCTCTAAATTTTAAATTGTTGAATACTTTTATCTAGACAGGGAAATATCCAAAACTTGATATATTTTTTGGAAATTTTAAATAAACTTTATTGTTATCCATTAATTTGGGATTAAATTACATGTTATTTATGGAAACATTTCAAGTTAAGTCTTTATAGAATTTTTGAATTATGCAATAATATGAATGTTTTATGTAGCAATTATGTGTTTTTTTTCAAAACAAGTGGAAAGAAATAAAAAGACAAATGGGAACTTGAAGTAATTAAAGAACATTACAAACTTTATTATTTACAATTGTGGTGCTCAATAGTATTTAATGTCTAAAAACTTAAATACAGTTATGAGTTTTCAAATACTTTTAGATACTTAGATTTTACTTTTTTGACCAATTGAGATTGTTGAATTTTTTTAGCTTGGGAGGTACTCCAAGCCCTAGAGTTTGGAGGGAAAAGCACCATAAGGGTCACTTGTGCGATTGAAACCAAATCTTGGGGTTTTTACCCATTAGGATTTGGGCCAATACCATGAGAACATTGTTGGGTATATGACCAAAGTCCCACATTGACTAGAAGTGGGGAGGATCATGGGTATATAAGGATGGACACATATCTCCATTGGTATGAGGCCTTTTGGCGTAAAGCCCAAAAGCAAATCCATGAGGGCTTAGGCCCAAAGTGGACAATATCATACCATTGTGGAAATATGTGGTGTCCAGAGTCCTTACAAGTGGTATCAGAGCCAGGTTCGAAGTTAGCCAAGTGGATGAATCCTCGGAATGCGAAACGAAGGTGGGCCCCGGTAATATCATGATGGGATCCATGGATGAGCTCGGTTAGACAGGCAGCGTGCTTCGGATTCTTCATGGATGTGTCCAGGTCCCAACACGGTGAAGAGGAGTTGACCTGGGTTAGAGCAAGCTCTAGAGGCAGGTGGTGCTCCATGTAAGGCGTGTGCTTCCAACGCATTGGAGTGGAAAATCCTGGTTGGTAGAGAGTGGACAGATGGATAATCGTTTGAGGGGAGGCTCGATGGATGGTCCTTTGTTCGAGGGGAGGATTGTTGGGCATACAACCAAAGTCCCACATTCACTAGAAGTGGGGAGGATCATGGGTATATAAGGATGGAAAAATATCTCCATTGGTATGAGGCCTTTTGGCATAAAGCCCAAAAGAAAATCCATGAGGGCTTAGGCCCAAAGTGGACAATATCATACCATTGTGGAAATATCTGGTGTCTAGAGTCCTTACAAACATTTCAACATGTGATGGATGAGGATGATATTTCTCGATGGGACGAATATAACGCAACATGAATCATCTAATCCTGAGTTGTAGAAATGGAGATATGAATTTTTGAAGGCTATAATTGGGTTTTTCACGTGTGTCTAAGTTAGCTTGGAGTTAATAAGCTAAGTGACAATTTTTCAAGAACTATTTTGATGTTTTGAAATCCCTCACATTAGTGTATAAATATGAGGTGACACGAGGAAATGTTTCTCATCAATTTGTGCAAAATAAGGGTAGCGTTAAGGAGAAATAAAGGTGCATTCAATGAGAAGGACATGTATATTTAGGGCCACAAAAGAAGGGTCACTTCAGCGAGGAAGATAAGGAAACATGAAGCATTCTTATGACTGCTTGAAGTGTGAGGTACCTTACTGTGGAGGCTGAGTAAGGGAACAACTATTTTGGGCAGTTTGATGACTAATATATGGTGGGGTTCTCCTCAAAATAAGGCTATGGATTAGTAATGAGAGGTCGAGCCTTTCCTTCATAGGTTGTATGGGTGGAATGAGGGTTGGAACTTAGCCCTACAACTAGCATATTATAGCATCAATTCAAGGAGACTAGGCCACAGTATATTGGAGGCTTTAGGAACTGTTTGGGAGGGCTAATAGTGAACTTTTGAGTGCCTAAACAAAGCTTCCAAGGAAACAAAATGTGTAGTAGTCTTGGAAGAAGCTTAAGGTATGTCACTTTCTCCATAATTTCCATTCATTGGATCCTAGTATCAGGATTAGTTATGGATCGTATTTAGAGCAACACAACAAAAACATAAGGGTTCATTAAGGAGAAAAAAAACATATGTTGGAGGCTACAACAAGAAGAGGACAGACATCGAGGGTACAAGGTTATTTTAGGGCTGCTAGAGGGTGACTGAGCTCATGAAAAGAGGACCAAGAAGACATTATTGAATGTTGAGGTCATTGGAGATTGTTTTGTGGTTAAAGGAGGGTGGGTTGACCCTTATGGAGCATGCCACAAGATTGGAGGAGCATGTTGTAGGTAGTTGCAGTAAATTGAAGTGAGGATGAAGCATTAGTGAAGTATCAAAAAACCCAAAATCACTACCAAGGGTCATATCCTCGTTGTGATGGGAAACCACACTTGTTTAGTGCAATTCTAGGTAGAATTTAAAGGCTGGTAAGTGCTGTATTTTGTGCCCTAACCAAGCCTAACTTGTAGTAGTGGAGCTACAAAAGAATAGTCAACATAAGTATGTGTTTTTGGTGAATATTTGTAGGTGTTGGATCCTAGTTTAGGATTAGATTTGGATCAGTTATTTAGCAGCCTGTGGGTGACAGGTGTTGGGGTTCACATGTAGTGTTGAATACCCCAACGAGGAGAAGATCTCACATTAGATGGATGTCCTAGGTGAGGACATGTTGCTGGAGCCTAGATTTGTGCAATAGCTCCTCTATTGTAGAACAAAAGGAACATGTGGAGAAGTCTGTTGGAAACCAATAGAAGGATCTCCTATATGTGAGGATTTCTTAGCTAGGTGTAGATGCTATAATGTGGATTGGACACTCATGAGAGTGGGCCAAGTGTGGATGTGATTGGGAAATTATGGTCTGTTAGAGGAAAAGATGATAATGTACAAGTTGGAGCCTGATGAGCAACACCTTGATGGAAAAAGGTAGTTGCAAGGGAGGTAGTTGTTGAGCTCAAGTGTTTGATCGACCAGGAGAAGTTTGTGGAGCCCGAGACTTGTGTATGGAGAAGGAATTCTACAAAAGATGATGGGAAATCCTACTAGCCTGTGTTCATTATGGGAGATGGACATATTGTAATCATAGGTGGAAGCCATCCATGCCCTATGTTAGTCTTCAACGGTGCAGCACAAGAAGACCATAGTGGGCTAAAGTCCCTAAGTAACTGAGAAGTAGTAGTGGGAAAATTGAGAGTTGTTCATAAGTGGAGTTGTGAACAACTCAACAGGAGTCTCAATGTGTTGATGGACGAACGATCAACTAGTGAGAAAATTTGGTATGTGAGATTCAGTGGAATAATGGACTTGCACCATTGATAGAGGATGTAGCTATAGATTTGGGGCCAAAGGACCGGGCAAGTACATTGTATGATCAAGGCATATGTGAGGAGCTCTACATCCTAGACAGTCAGAGTATCTTGTTGATGGAAGATTGGTTGTTGATGTACTGACACCAAGCCCTAGTTTGTATCTTTTACTAGTGGATGTATGAGGGCCATTATCCTTGGTACGGGAGCCCTAGACTGTTGTATTATATTTTGTTTAATATAACGAATATTGGGTTCAAAATTGTAAAACGTTGTCCATATTTTATGCATGTTTGATTATTGTTGTTTATATTCCACTATGCAAAATATTTCTATTGAGATGATTGGTTTGGTAGCATCAAATATTTTAAGACTCTATCCTAGATTCAAGGTCATGGAAATTCAACAAACATTTGGTATAATTTCAAGTACAATGTCTAATATGCTTACAATTGAAAATCTTTGACTAATGAAATTAGTTTTTAGAACATTTTTTCCCGGTATTATTTATTGTAGTTGATACTAACAAGCCATCAAAGAGTAGTATTATTTACCTTATAGAATCATTATTTGACTTGATGATATACTGGATTCAGGTGGTGTCTGCTAGTTTGGGTGGAATCTAATATAGAACAGTGCAATGAAATTGTGAATGATTTTGCGTCATGGAATGTGTAGTTGTGGAATTGTAAAAGTCGTTGCAACAACTTATAAAAGAGGATACTGATAACCATAAATTTCATTTTTCAAATAAATTAGAGAAGAGGAAAAACAATGAGTTGTTTGAATGTAATTTCCGTGGTAGGTGGATTAGTTGCAGTTTTAATTAGTGCAATTTTTTATACTGTTGCATGCAATATCTTTGTTCAAATAGAGAGAAGAGTTAATGACTATCAAAGGGAAACATGCACCACTTTTTTTATATGAATTATATGTTAAATTTGTTGATTCGCTAGGTCTGAAGTGAAAAAAGAATTTTCACAGATTGTAACGCTAAAATCAGAAGATATTAAATGCACTCCTAAATAGCATAGTCATTTTTGTTGTGTGTCTCTACTTAGAATCTATATTCCAAGATGAGGGGCTATGGAATCTTAAATTATTGCATTTCTAGACAATTTTGTGCAATATGTTTTGAAAAAAATGAGTGATGGTATTTATTTCTAGACAATTGAGTGATGGTATTTATTTGCAATTAATCTAGTCATGTGTGGCTATAATGTTATTTTCTATTTATGTCATAGTAGATAATGCTTTCAATGTCGAGCAAACAATATGATATAGAATTAGCTTGCCCACCTTAGTTTGCAATTTAATGTAATCATAGTGCTATGATTACATTTGGGCAATGATTTTGTATTTGTGGTTTCTTTAGTCATGTGTCACCAAAATGTTGTTTATTATTTATGATATAATAGTTAATGGTTTCAATGGATAGTAAACAATATGATACAAAATCACATTACCCATTTTTGGTCATTGTTAGCTGCAGAAAATAGATTAAAAAAATTTGCATAGGTATTTGTCGAAAAAGGAAGAAAGTGTGGTGTGTTTTATTGATAAAAACACTTACAATTTTTCTTTGGTTGATCCAGATGGATGTTGGTGGCCACCCACTTGTTCCACTTGGACCCCCACCACTGTCTCTTTCAGTTTTTCAGTTTCCTTAATTGTACCAAAATTTGCTATTTTTGGCAGTTTTTTAGGTCTTCAACTTTCAGAGTCATTTTGAGGCCCTAAATGACGTGCTTTGGGAAAATCAGGGGAAACATCCAGAAACCTAACCCTAGGAGATGAAGTGCCAAACTATGGGCCCCATTTGTGTAAATTGGTACATCAACTTTCGGGGGTCATAACATTGGCATATGATCTCTGTTTTACACGAACAATGCATCATTAGACCCGGTTTTCCCGAAAAACATCGTTTAGGGCCTTAAAACAACTCTGATAGTTTAGGACATGAAAAACTGTCAAAAATAGTAAACTGTGCTACAATTAAGGAAACTGAAAAAACGAAAGAGACATTGGTGGGTGTCCAAGTGGAACAGGCGGGTGGCCACTAACATCCACCTGGATCATTGGTGCTTCTTGCTCATAGAAATATCAATTACTAGATTTTCTAGTTTTTAGGTTTTCCCTTGACTCCATGCATTTTTTTCTACCAATTATGCCTGAGTTTATTTCTTGCATATGCACACACTAGCTATGGGACTTTGTCCAACTGCTATGATGCAGATATGTAAAAAACTATGATTTCATGTGTTGGCCATAGGTATGCTCAAACAATTGGAGCTATATCCATTTTGCACCAAGTCTTAAAAAAAATATTGCATTATGCTAGGAAGCTAAATGCTTTAAATTTTATTTCAAAGAATAATGTATTTATAATGCAACAATAGGCTAGTAACTTATACATGGTACAATTAATAGCTTTATAGTAATACACATTTGAATATGTTTATTATTTCAATAATCTTATGAATATGATAATTGTTTTAAGTAGCTTTGTGCTTGCTATCTTAAATTAGAGTTGTTTATCATAGAAAGCTATATTGTAATTAGCTTTTGAAGCTAATAATTGGATTCTGTTTCATTTATACATTTTGAAAAGAATTTATAGTAATTGTCAAATATTTTTCACGGAATTTTGGAAATTAAATATTGTGTCTTAAAATTTGTTAAAAGGATAATAATGCTTTTGTTACGATTATTTTAAATTGCATAAATGTCTTTAGTTTTAAATTATGTTTTAGTTTTCAAAAAAATGAAATCTTCAAGGTTCCTTATGGCAATTTCATCTACTCTTTTGTCACAACGTTAGGTACTCAATTTCAGAGTATTGTGAAACAAATTTAACATGGAGAGAAGATAATCACAAAGACAATGTAGACTAGATAATATATGAGGTGTAAAAATTTCCTAGTATCATGTGTCCTGATTGGAAATTCAATGCAATCCATGCTTTTAATACTATAAATCATTGTCACATTTGGGAATTTTTTTCGTTTGTTTCAATATACTTTATGGCAATGAAAATTAGTTTTGCGTTGAAAGGATCAAAATTGCAAGAAATTGGTCACAAGTTATCTAGATTCAATCTACATATGTTTGAGCATTTCTTCTATTATCCTGGTGGCTATTTATTTGACTCATTGATGTTATTATTCACTTTCAGTATAGTTCATTTTAAATACAACATGGAATTGTAAACCACTTTTGATATTTCTTATCACATGGATATGATGCTGCTTTACATTCATTGCATACAAAATTGAATCCTGAATACCTTCAGGATCTTCATCATTTTAATGATCTTGAAATGTACTTGAAAGGATTGTCTACACCTTCTTCTATTTGTGCTTGAACTATAATTAGCTTATGGGGGGGGGGGGTGAAAGTGAATTTTGTATCAAATGGTTCTCTAAGTGGTTGTGAGTCCTAGTCCATGTTTGGCTATTTAAAAATGACTAAGCATATCTATGGTTCAATTCAAAAATTCATGGATATCAATATAATATTTTTCTACATAATCAAAATCCTGAATGTGGACATTTTGAACCAATGTTGCTACATAGTGCAGTAGATAGTGTAGCTTCAATAAATAGAATGATTGACCAATGCATTTTCCCATACCAATTTTCACATGGAAAATTTGACATATTTTTAATTGAGAAAATATTATTTGAACAAGGCTTCATGATCTACGGACAAAATTTCAATGACTTTCATGAGTCTTTGTTTGAGTCTATTTGAGCACTTGCACCATGGTTTGATATGTCTAATATCAGAAAAACAATTTCACAAACTTTTTACAATGTTTCATTTTCAATGATAATAGAGCTATCAATTTCTTACAACGCCACCTAAGTGCTAAAAACATTGAACAAGAGCAATGTAGCAATGATTAGCAAGCTTGTATTATAAATTTATCAATGCCATATGCACATGGACATATTGAGGGAAAAGGTTGTGCAACACAATGTATATGTTAACTCCTTGACATTAACATGTATATATGGAATATAGAAACAAAATATATTTCCTTGAGAAAAGCATTAAAAAAAATCTCCAAAGTCATGTACCTTATGCATGTACCAATATCTACAACACATGCACATTTCCATCCAATTATGGAAATTTAGAATGTTGAAAATATTAGTGACATTGACAATTCACTACAAAAGCTCCAAGGAATCTCAAAAAGAGATAAATGCAAGTCAACCTCAAGTGTACCTTGTAGATGTCCTATTAGCAAGGAATCTAGGTTTATTAGATGTTCTATTCAATTAAAGCTTTTGTCAACTGAAAACATAATATAAAAATAAATAAAAATTGTTGTAGTATCAAAGAATCCCACATTATCAAATGAGGACAATAATCCTTTTTCAATGGAGACACAAAATAACAAAGAAGCCTCCACTTCTTTTTCCAATGACTATAGTAAGCGGTACACTCACTTATATCAATTTAAATCTGCAATATGCTCCCAATGTGCTATAATACAAGAAGAACAAAACAAACATGTAAAGTCAAATAAATCAACTGAGGCATATATATAATCAATACAAGACACACCTACATATACATGTTGCATTTGTGATAGATTTTCATTTGGAAAGGACGTGAAATATATTAAAAAATACATATTATCTACTATTTTCTATTTGATGCCTGCTTCAGAGTTCAAAAATGATAAACTAAATGAAGAAATATGTAAATCTTGTAACAATGCAATACTCAATGAAAAAGTCCCTACATTTGCATCACCTCTTCATATTTGATGAAATGAAAAATTGATGTTTGTTGCATAATTAACATATTTGGAAGAGAGGTTAGTGACACCAAGGATGGGTTTTTCAAAACTAAGACAACTTGGCTACAAAATATCACAAATTGGATTAACAAGAATAATCGTAAATGTTCCTTCTAGTCTAGATAGAATTCAGAGAGCATTGCCTAGAGAAATTGATGACAATATGACAACGAGAATTATGCTAAAAAGAAACTTGGAATACAAGAATGCCTATTTGTCTAGAAATACTTGACCCAAGAAAGCGATGTGTGCATTACATGACTTTCACAACACCTCTATATATAAGAGTGATAAAATAGTAATCAACTATGAATGGAAAAAACATTTTGATCAAAGTAGACAAGATCATCCGAACAATAGTCCAAAAATAAAGGAACCAGACTCACCAAATGAATATAATGATTTAGAGTGAGAAACTGAAACACTTGTACATGGTTATTCAGAGGCCCACCTTATCCATGATCTTAATACAAGAATAATATAGATTGCACCTTTTAAAGGGTTTCATACCCTAGGCATTTTTCAAGTCAAATTATTTGAAGAACTAAACTTTCTGACACTATTCCTTAGATCAAGTTGCCCTACTGATATTATCAACCAATTTTCGTATAGAAAAATTACACATGTCTAGTGACCTTTCAACACATATCAAAAAAATATTTTCTAAAGAAATCCACATTTTGATAAACCAAGTTTCTAAATTAGCTTGGATATCTATGCGGAAAGGAGATCTAAAAGGACAAAAACTAGTTTCTAAAGACATTAAAAATAAAAGTAATCTTCATAAATTATTAAAGTCACCAATTGAATATCAATGTTTAAGAAGCATTCGCACATCGCCTGACTACTTTGAACATTTATGAAAATATATATTTGCAATGATACGACAATTTGGTCCACCAAATTTATGTGTGACATTCACTAGTGGTAAGCATCTATGGGAACCATTGATAAATGCATTAAAAATACAAAGTACTAACTCCATAACAAATAAGGAAAATAAATTCGATGATGAATGCATTAACACATTCATAAAATTTCAACTGGTCATATGTTGGCAATATTTAGGCATAGAATCTCGTCACTACATTCCTTGATTAAAAAACAATGAATTATTTGGTCAAGTGCAAGATTATTTTTTATTACAAAATTCTAAAGTAGAGGAAGAAACATGCCCGCTGGTTTCTTTGGATTCAAAATGTGCCAATATATCAATAATCCCATGACATCAGTCATAGGTTTCATTGATGAATATTTGAATTGTGATTCAAAAATTTTGTTGAATCAAATGATTCAATTTCAAACTCATCACCACACAAAAAATTACAGAAAACATAAAAATTCTAGTCATAGATTTGGTTTCCCTATCCCACCAATTGATGAAACTTTTATCTTGCATCCTTTGTGAAATGAAAACAATTATATGCACATAGTGCAAAATAAGCCTTCATTTCTTCTTCAGGAAAAATCATATTGAAAGAACATAACATTTGCGATGTTTTTAGCCGGTCTTGGAATTGAAAAACAAGAATATGTCATGCTCTTATGATTTTTTATTACCTAGCTAGTTGTAATGCTCAAAATAAATCCTTGCGATGTGTGGATAAATGAATTTGAAAAAAAAATTTCCATTCGTTTTGGGAAGAAAACATATATGGTCAATTTATTTTAGATGCCTATGTTGCAACAACATATTGCAACTCTTATATGACAAAACTGGACCACTCATGACAATTTCATTCAAACAAATTCGAGAATATCCCGTGGAGACAACAAAATTGATACTATTTGTAAGCTTGGAAACACATTGCTAGATATGCAAAAGAATTCAAGTCAACAAGCAGTCCACATTGCTCTATCATTTCCTTTGTATTCATCTTCTAGAAAAACAATTTTCGTTAACACTGTCCGAGCTAAAAAACAAACATATGTTCTAAAAAGACCTATTTTGTTAGAGCAAGAACCCAATAATTTTGAAGATATTGTTTGGATGAGAACTGTTGATAGATATCTTGCATGACCTGTTTCCCTTGAGCAAGTTTGTTTGGAAAAATATGTTTCCTCTTATTAAATCACGAAAACAACATAAGAAAAAAACGTACATGTGTCATAAGATTCATTCGATACAATGAACACATGGACCCAGAAAAACATTATAGAGAAAAAATGATGCTTTACATCCGATACAGGGAGTCTGAATACACATTAAATAAAAATGAAGAAACAAGGGTTGAAGCATACTTTTTTCATAAACACATTATTGATGTAAAAAAAAAACAATTTTCTCGTTTAGTTGCTCCATGGGGTGATATTGAAACTGCTTCCACTATAATTGCATCCCAAAGTGACAAGATATTTATGCTTCACTTGCCATTAGAAAATAACAATAGGGCTTGTTCTAATGAAAAATATGACATTCAACAAGATTTACAAGAGAAAATGAAATTCAAGAAAACTCAAACTAAGTATGCAAAAAACAATGAACTCACTAAGTATGCCTTTGTCTGGACACATTCACATACCATGAAATTATGAGACAATTAAATCAAGAGAAACAATTAATAATCAAAAAAAAGTTTCTATGGAAAAAATATAATCCTGGTAAGCATTTCTATTTGTTTATTGCTTGAGGTGTAGGCACATGAAAAACATTCACTACAAAAGCACTTTACGATGCACTCGTACAAATTTATAACAAAGAATTACAAAGTGAACCTTAAAAAAAAAAAGGTCTAACACTTGCATTTAGTGGCAAGGCTGCATATATTGCACATCGTGTTACAGTCCATTCAACTTTGCATTTGCCACTTTCACCACATCAGATGGTTCCATTGGCTTCTAACACACTTGATGTATTGTGCAAAAAATATGAAAAAATTAAATTTCTATCGATAGATGAGGTTTCATTAATTGGGTCTCAAGTGCTTTATAGCATTGAAAAATGACTACATGAAATTATGCATACTCTAGCTTCCCTGTTTGGTAACCTTGACATAATATTCTGTGGTGACCTATGTCAAGCACCACCTATACGTGATTGTTGGATATTTTAACAACCACATAAAGGAATTAATGCTCCTTCGAATTTTTGGAAAGAAAATGTGAAAACTTATGAACTAACATAGGTAATGTGACAAGACAATAAAGAATTTGTATCCATCTTAAACACAATTAGAGCATGTTCACATATTGATGATGATCTTGCATTCTTTAACAAACATTGTTATAGATTGGCATCAAATGATCCAACTTTTCCATATATGTTTTACTTAACAAGAATGAACATGAATATAATGAAATAGTGTTGTCTCTCATCAAGAAATAAGAAATTATAATAAATTCATATGATAGAACAATTGACTCAGCGAATATAGATCACAATAAACAGATCAAACTGCAATTCCCATGTTCTATTGTGTTGAAAGAAAAGATGTGTGTTGAACTAATTGGAGGAAATTACCATATTCAAGATGGCTTGGTGAATGGTGCTTAAGACATTTTTAGAGCATAAAAAACATTTGAAAATGGTGCAATTTGGATCAAATTTGATGATCCATTTGTTTTCATTACTCAACGAGAAAAAATGGCACATCTATACAACTATGGAATAATATCTATGTGGACACCTGCTAATAGATTTTGTAGGAATAATGAATCAAACATCAAAATTAGTTTTACAATAGAACAATTTCCTATTCAATTGGCATGTGCACGAACTCTACATCGATCACAAGGGTTAACAATGGGCAAATTTCCTTTTTCCGAAAGGAAGTTAGGCAACATGGACTTGTTTATACTGCACTTTCTCGTGTCAAAGATACTAAGTCCTTGTATTTATTAAACAAACTGGAACATAGTAACTTTTCTCTCAATGAAAAAGTTGTTATTGAGCTAAATAGGCTTAGACCAAATGCCTCCTATGAGCTTGAATATAAAATATCTCAAAATAAAATAATTGATGATTTAACAATATGTTCATTGAACACTCGTAATTTGTCCTTGCATTCCAAATATATCATTGCTAACTATGATACAATGAGTGATGACATTCTTTGTTTCTAATAAACAAAATAAAAATCACCTCCATCGAATCCATTATTGTCTAGAAAATATGACTACATACATTTATACCATTTACATGGAAGTCTCACATACTATAGAAAAAATATTGTGGTTGAGAATCACTTCACTTATACAAAAGATAAAATTGAATCAACAATTGCAGCATTCCATGTTCAAAAAAAAGCCATTATAGTTGCAAATATATATATTGCACCAAATACATTGAAGAAATATTTAATTTCATGAAATTCATTTTAGAGCACACATGCAACAACTACCCGATTGTGCTTGTTGGTGATTTCAATTTGGACATGTTGCAAACTATCCATCAACAAAAAAAAACTACTTTCATTTATGAAAAATAATGGATTCAATTTTCATACAAAAAAACCAATAACTGACTATAGCTCAATGCTAGATCACTTTTGGACAAACCTTTCATCCAATTTTGTTTCTTTCCATGTATTTGATGCTTATTGGACAAATCATCATACAAGTTTTTCTTTACCATATATTTGTTGTCACCTTGAGTCATTTTTCCAATGTTCGTATTCTACAATTTCATTGTTGACTTGTCACAATATTTGTCACATTTGCAAATGTGCACCTTTGACATATGCCTTGATTTGAAAACATTGAAAAACAAAGAAACTCTGCACAAAAAAAAACAAGAAAACAACAAATAGAAAATTCTGGTAAGTCTTCAAACCATGAACATAAATTTGTTTTGTTTTCCTTGTATAACTATAAATGTTTATGCCATGTTTGTCATGTAATTTACACATTTTCGTTCTCACTTTGTTGCATTTTTCTCCACATACTGAATAGTATTATTTGATTTAGCTTATAGTTCATATTTCATTATTTCTTGTGCAACTTATTTTGAAAAAAATAAAATGCCCATGGTAATTCTTAATAACACATTTCAGAAGTGACCTATATGTATATTTGTTACTGAAATCTATAAAACATTTTTTTTATTGTAACTTATGCACGTTTACTACATAGCCACAAAAAATGGCTAATAGTACCATAAAAACAAAGTCCGTGTATATATAATTTATCGTTGTAGATTATACATTGTTTTAAATGTTCTTTATAGACATTTCCCTTACTTGCTGACTTGCATTTTCATTTTCTAACAATGATTGGTCTAGTCATTTGGAACAATATCATGGAAACATCTAGCTCTAGCAAACAAATATTGGAAGAACAAATGGTGGAAAATGAGAATCCAAAAAGGTTAGGTTTGTGTTGCGCTGAATGTTTGTATAGTCAAATGAAATATTTGCATTAAATCAATTTGAGTGTTTATTGAAGCATGTTGTTTTAATTTGCATATAAGAAGAACAAAAGCAATGGAAGCAACATCCTCGTCAATCATTGAAATATGCTTAGAAGCATATGTAAAAACTTTTGAAGGAAATATATTGGTTATTTATGGGCCAACACAAACTAAAATTCCTAACTCTGTTGGCACGACTGCTCTGCGTTGATTTGGTTGATAGCAACAACCAACTAACTATCACATTGAACATGGGAAATAATCTTATAGATTGTTTTGAAAACATGTTTACTATTGGAAATAGTCTTCGAATTACATATTTTGCGATAAGAAACAAGGGTATTTATGAATGACGAAACAAAAATTTTTGCATTGTGTTATAGGACAAAATCATGTTTGAACCAATTGAACAAGTTTGCAAAAAATGCAGACTGGCTCTAGATACAACAATAC